>PVJN01047148.1:0-16135 GCA_004026805.1 Lasiurus borealis
TTGCTATGGTAACAAGTCTAAAGGCCTGCTATTAGACTGCTTCCTGACCCCACATCCCGTACCTGCGTAAGCAGACCCCGGCCCCTACCTGGCCTATCAGGCCAACTCAGTAATTCAAACAGCTCTCCACCCCCCGACCCCCAGTATAAATTGGTCATGTAACAAAGGCACGGGGCTCTCAGCCTCTGCTCTGTTTTCGAAGTATGTTGTGAGCCCCAGCATGCTGGTCTGAATAAACCCCTTTGTTTTTATATGAGATCGTCTCTTGGTGCTCTGTAAGTGCGGCTTGCGTTCCGGGCTTAACAGTATCAATTAGGAGATCTACGCACCATGGTTAAGAAGCACCAGTCCAGAGCTGCATGGCATGCTGAAATTAACAGAGAGAACAGCTCTGTGTTGAAGAGAGGAACAGCTCATAGTGTTTACATGATTAAACTACAGAGATATATTTAATTGCATCTACACCTAACATTTTCCTCTGCAGAGTTTACCTAAATTCTTAGTTAGGAAACACATTTTATTTGGTGAACTAAATATACGGTAAAAGTCTGGGTTCCTTCTCAGCTAGTAAAACAATGTGGCTTGGTCAGATCTCTTCAATGTCACAGGGTATAAACAGGGATAAGATGAACATATACCCCTTCCTCCCTCCCCCCCAAACACACAAGTTGTTTGACAGGAACAAATGTGATTATATTTGTAAATGCACAAGGGAAAGTAAGTTTGCTACCCAAGAAAACATTTTCAGTTAAAGACGTGTAAACACTTTCTCCTATAACAATGGTTTGTTCTATTTTTTCTGAGAGAAATGTCTCCTTCAGGTAATTTTCTGATCATTTTTCAGATTTTAAAACAATGACCTTCCAATCATTAAACACTTCCTTTATTCAAGGAATTTACCTTTCAGTCACTGGAATATATATAAGACTATTCTAGGATATTTGGATTTCCCAGTGCACCTAAGGCATAGTTCTTTATTTAGTTTAATTAAACATCATAAAAGCTAAAAGCTTCTTGAATCATTCAGTATAGTTTAAGATTCAAATTGTTTGTTAATTTCTTAGGTTATCAAAAAAGGGGCATTATAGCTTTTTACAGATAAGTTTTTCATTATGATTTTATTTTTATGATAAAGTCTTTACCTGAGTCTCCTTATTAAAGGAGAATAATAGATGCAGATACCAAGAAATAAATTCAATTTATTAGCATGATTTTATTTGACTTCTGGAGATAGAGATCTGAATAATTAAATTCTCATTTTCAATTGGATTTAGCATACTGGCCCAGAATGAACTTAACCTCTCTGAGTCAATTTCTCCAACTGAGTAAAACTTATGACTTTTGTTTGGGAATATTGGGTGGTTCAAAATAGACAGTCTTTGCAAATTACTTGTCACAAAAGCTGGCACATAGCAATCACTAATCAAATGCCGACCCTCTTTATTTTTTCAGCTTATTTTAATAAAATCACATTTTAGATCATTGCTTATTACTAAACAAAAAGTGGAAAATAAAACAGTTTTCCTTCTTCATGATACTTCACATGTAATCTGAGATAGGCTTGATATACACATTTCTCTTTTAGACATGAGGGACACAATTGCATTCTCAAGGTGATCCACAGAGAGTAGTGCTTCGTAGTCTTTTATTATATCACTGCAAATGCTTAAAGTCTATGTCACTTTGGCACAGTCATCGGTAATTGCTGTCACCTCATGGCATTGGTTATCAATTCCTTCCACTTGGAAACCTTTAACAAGTCACATTTTATCGCATGGTTGAGTTTGCATTTTTTCCCTGTGTATTATGTATTCCCAAACCTCTAGTGGAACTTGTATTTTCATTTTTAATGCAATAAATAAGGAGGCTGTTAATTATTTCCTTGCCTCTGCTAATGGAGAAAATAATCATGATTCATGAATTTTAAATGTGAAAATTAACAGAACAAGAATACTTGGTATGATGTGGCTGTGCGGCTGGGTTCAAGCTGAGATTAATTCATTCAGCAGATGTTCATTGAGTATCTGGTTATATAGCACAAGTGAAACGAATTATGACATTTGCACATAAGAAGCTTATGTGGATAAACGAAGCTTTGGATAAGGATTCACCCTTTATAACACTATTAATTAATTATAATATTTCACACTCTAACCTTCCTCAGACTCCTCAACACACCTAAAAGGACATTCTTAGTAGATGGAAAATTGGCTCCCTCCGCTGTAGAGGAGGGGAGTCCATTTAACATCAACCCAATGAAGTGTGTTTGTATGTCTATACACAAGAATTCTTCACTTTTTTTTTTTTTTGGTTTTCCACCAGTAAACTTTTTTCTCCCCAGAGTTGTAAAATAGAACAAAAAATTACAAATTACATGAGTCTGAGGAGGGAGGTCAGGGAGAGATTAACCAAAGAATTGATATGCATATATGCATTGCCTATGGACACAGACAATATGGTGGTAAAGACCTTGGGTGGAGCAGGAAAGGGTGGAAGGTGGCAGTGGGAGAACAAAAAGAGGACATGTGTGATACTCTCAACAAGAAAGATAAAAAATAAAATGAAATAAAAGACCCTCCTACAATAGTGTACTTGTTACATGTTATTGAGTTTAATATCAATTTCTCATTCTCTTTGGATTACATAAAGTTCACACAGGATACTATCTTTTTAATATATGTGTTTTACTGAGCTGTGCAAGGGAAATTATTGCATTGAATAAAAATTATGTCATATGCTTGCTCTGAGCCAGCTCAATGATGAATGTGCATCAAAATCTATATGCAGATATGTAAAAACATTGATGCCTTATCTAAGCTGTAGGATATCATGGAGGACATTTGGTTTGAAGCCTAAATATCTACAATTTTTTGAAAATACTCAGGAGAGTTTCTCTGTACAGACAACATAGAGAATCATTTATTTAAGGAGTTTTATTTAGGAAAGTAAAAGATAATAACTGCATTGTTGATTGGAATTCTTTGAAAAACATTTGCAAACTTTTCTTAATCTTCTAAGGATATTTAGTGCCTCTCTCTCTTGTCTAGATAAGCTCAATATAATTATTTATTATACTTCAGTTTCTTTTAATGTGTAAATTACAATTTGTTTTTATAAAAATTAGGTGGGCCCTAATTGATGCTTCAGTGGTAAGAACACTGACAACAAAGGATCTAGTGTTTGATTCCTGGTCAAGGGCACATATCTTGGTTGCAGATTCATCCCAGGACCCAGTCAGGGCACAGGCAGGAAGCAACCAATCAATATATCTCTCTCAGATTCATGTTTCTCTCTCCTCCTCCTCCTCCTCCTCCTCCTTTTCCTCCCCCTCCTCTCTTATTCTCTGTCACTCTTCCTAAAAATCAATGGCAAAAAATATCCTCTGATTCATAATAACAAAAAATAAAAAATAAGAATTAGGTGGGAAAATGAATAATTGGATCAACTAATATGTGGATAGATAGATACATATACAAATCAGAAATTGATGAATGGGTGAATAGAAGATGGATGGATATAAAATGGGTTATAGGTGAGTACATGATTGAAAAGGTAAAGGAAAAATGGAAGAGTAAGTACATGAACTTATGAATGGGTTGTTTGCTGAATACATGAGAAAATAAAGGATGATAGAAGAGGAAGAACTCTGCACTTTTTAAAACCTCCTTCTTGTGTCCAACTTACCAATTTCCCAAAATAAACCAAAATTTATATTTGATATTTTTATGTTTGGTAAAAGTGCCTATTTTTGAAGATATTATCCAATCAGAAGATAATTATCTGGTTGGATATTACCCAGAATTACATTGAGATTAAAATAATAATATAAATTTAATCCTAGAAAGTTCTAAAGTAAAAGTAGTTTGATGACCATCTGTAAGAATGTTTGAACCAACATTCTGACATCTTAAGTATGATTTTAAGTGATGTTGTCTAACATAATTTTACAGACCAGAGAGAGATGCAGCAGGCTTACACAAATGAAGCAGTCCTTTAAAAAAAATCACTTCAGGTTGCCAAGGCCTGTTTGGCTCATGGATAGAGCCTCAGCCTGGGGACTGAAGAGTCCCAGGTTCGATTCCGGTTAAGGGCATGTACATTGGTTGTGGGCACATCCCCAGTAGGGGGCGTGCAGGAGATGGCTGATTGATGTCTCTCTCTCATCATGTTTCTGGCTTTCTGTCCCTTTCCCTTCCACTCTGTGAAAAATCAATTATATACATATATACATATATATATAATCACTTTAGGAAACAAAAAGAAGGTTACAAATATATTTAGTGCTTAAACTCTAAATCTCAGTTAATTAGCCCAAAGATGAAAAAATAATTATACATTCGTTTTTAGTTCCCCTAAAATCCACAGATCTGTAGGATGCCCCTACATTGGAATGTATCTGATTTTTTCTCATGATAACACTGAAGTTATGGGTTTGGGGGAGAAAAATCTCAGCGATGAAATGCTATTTTCATTAGAGCACATTAATGGTGTCTACTGTCTACATGAATTATGATTGTTGATGTTGACCTTGACAACCTGGGGCTGAAGCAGTTATTGTCAGACTTCTCCAGTGAAAAATTACTTTCTACCCCCTTTTCCATACTGTGGTGTTTAGAAAGAAGTAATTATGCACTTAATGAAAAGGAACTTATGCTGCACCTCTTTGAGGGAAGAGCATCTACATGAATTATTTGTAGTTCCTTTGCTTTTTATTCAGCCCTTTAATTATAATCCTTTGAGAGAGAGCTCTGTTGTTTTTCTCCTGCTTTTTTTAGGAATGCAGGCTATTATTTTCATAACTAACCCTGAGCTGGGGAAAGGGAATGAAATTGAATAAGTTAAAATGCCACATAGTTCTCTGTTTTTACTGCAAATCATTCTGAATACAATCAAATAGGCATCAAAAAAGCAAGTGATTGATGTATAAAAATAGTATCACCATATACTGGAAGCTTGATACTTTGAAAAGATGCAAAGAATGTTCTTTGCAGTGGTTCTCAGCCTTTCTAATGCTATAACCCTTGAATACAGTTCCTCATGTTGTGGTGACCCCCAACCATAAAATTATTTTTGTTGCTATTTCATAACTGTAATTTTGCTACTGTTAATGAATCATTGTAAATATCTGATATGAGGCTGTCTTAGGCACTCCTGTGAAAGGGTCGTTAGACCTCCAAAGGGGTCGTGACCCATAGGTTGAGAACCGCTCCTTTATAGGATGCCAATCAATTTCCTTACAAATTAAGCTCTAACCTTATTTTATTGTTCATGAAAAAATATATCAAAACAACTAAGCATGACTCTGATTCTTCTTAAACATACAACATCCTCAAAGCATATTTAACTTTAGGGATAATAGTAGCAAATGCTATGAAATACAGCAGAATAAAACATAAGACAATAAACACAGATTTAAAAAATGGTATAACATTATTAGAACATAGAATTCCACTCCTAACCCCAACCCCAGGCTGTTTTCTTCACTACCATGTAACTCCCTGGCTTAGACATAGTTAAATTTTACAACTTAAAGGTCATGACTGTTGAGACTATTAAACTGGACAACTGCTATTTGTCATTTAAAAAAAATTTTTTTTGAGAAGCTACAGTTATGTCAGGGCATCAAGCTCTCTCCAGTAGATTTGAAGGCATCAAATGTAAATTAAATTCTGCTTGGCATCTGCAAGCTGAAAGCAAGGAGTTTTTGTATTTCTCCTTTGCCAAAAATCTGCTGGAGAGAATTTTCCACGAATTCTTAATAGGTGCACCTGGAGTCATAATACATCAGTGATTCTCAACCTGTATGATGCATGTTAATCACCATGGAGCTGGAAATATTCTTACGCCAAAGTCTCATCTCCAGAGATGCTGATTTAATTGGGCTGGAGTGCATTCTGGGAAATGAGATTTCAAAAGCCCCTAGGTATTCTAATTTACTGCCTATTTGTAACCAAGATCCTTAACCTGGGAATTAAATAGACTCTAAAATAAACCTGCTTATTCTCACAGTTTTCTTGCCTCTAGATTAAATACTTAGATATTAGTTATCGGCGTTTGATAGCTCTTTTTTTTAAATTTTTATATTGCAGCCTTTATTCCCCATAAGATTCCTATTCTAATTTAAAAATGTATTTGTAAGACATAATGTAAATGCTAAGGAAAATTACTGGAAAAAATAATACATCACAATGATAAATAATGATTATTGTTGAAGAGTTTATTACTGAATTTGCTACACATTTTTATTTCCCAATTTTTTACAGTTATGAAAGTTATTTTTAAAAATATTTTTATTAGCCAAAACCGGTTTGGCTCAGTGGATGGAGCATCAGCCTGCGGATTGAAAGGTCCCAGGTTCAATTCCGGTCAAGGGCATGTACCTTGGTTGCGGGCACATCCCCAGTCGGGGGTGTGTGGGAGGCAGCTGATCCATGTTTCTCTCTCATTGATGTTTCCAGCGTTCTAACCCTCTCCTTCCCTCTCTGTAAAAAAATCAATAAAATATATTTTAAAAAATATATTTTTATTAATTGAATGTTTGGGATGACATTGGTTTGCAAAACCATACAGTTTCAAGTGTCCAAATCAATAAAACATCATTTGTGCACTGCATTGTGTGGCCATTGGCCCAAGCAGTCTTTTTCTGTCCCCATCCCTCCCCACTCCCTCCCTTGCCCACCTCCACCAAGCCATCACCCTCTTTACCTCTGTTGTCTGTCTATATGTTACACACAAACACAAACACATATTTTGCTCATCCTTTCACCTTTTTTCATCTAGTCTCCCCTCCACCCCTCCTCCTACAACTGTCAGTCTATTATATGTATTCATGACTGTTTCTGTTTTGTATATCATTTTATTTTTGTTCATTAAATTTTACATATAAGTGAGATCATATGGCATTTGTTTTTCTGACTGGTTTATTTCACTAAGCATACTAACCTCCAGGACCATCCATTCTGTTGTAAAAGGTAAGATTTTTCCTTTTTTAGGGCTGTGTAGTATAACGACATGTAAATGTAACAGCTTTTTTATCCACTCATCTGCTGATGGAAACCTGGAATGTTTCTAGATCTTGGTTATTGTAAAGAGCACTGCAGTGAACATAGTGGAGCATATATTTTTTTCAAATGAGTGTTGCTATATTCTGGGATCACTAGGTCAAAAGGCAGTTCCATTTTTATTTTATTTTTTATTTTCACCCCCCTTTATTCACTAGGCCTTTTTCTTAGTCTAAGTGTCTTCTATTTTGAAGATGCATTTTTCATTGCTTCAGGAACATTAGATAAGGCTCAATTTTTAAGGCCAGTATAGTATGACTTAGCGGTATAGTGGAAAAAGCATTGGTATTGGTGTTGAAGTTGGACAGACTTGGGTATGAATCCGACCCCACTATTTACTTAGCTAGGCCATCCTTGGTTAGTTACATAAATTTTTGAATACTTTTCCCATTTGTGCTATGGAGATAATAACCTCTTTTTCACAGGGTTGATGAGATGATATATGTAAACCATAGCATAGTGCCTATAACTTGGTCTTTGTCAGACCAGAATCGTATTTCAAATAGTGGGATAGACTTGCACTGGTTCTTCTATATTCTCCCATGCAGTCCCTTTGTGTCTAAGAACACATTTATATCTCACTGGGAAGGAGGAAAGGATTGCTGGATGGCACAAGGAGGGAGCATCAGAATGTTACACTACCTTGATCCAGAGATTGTGTAGCTGGGGTGGGCTGCTAAGGAAAACCAAGCAAGATTTTAAATGAAATGTCCCAAACTTGGGGGGAAATGGTGGCTGGAAGCTAAATTCAAAAGGGCAAAATAGCCACAAACCCAGGTCATTCATTCAGGTACAATTCCATGTTTAATTGTTTGAGGAAACCTTACATTGTTTTCCTTAGTGGCTGCACCAGTCTGCATTGTCACCAACAGTGCCTCAGGGTTCCCTCTTCTCCACATTCTCTCTAGCACCTGTCTTTTGTTGATTTATGGATTTTAGCCATTCTGGCAGGTGTGAGGTGCTTTCCTGTTGTGGTTTTAATTTGCATTTCTCTGATAGTTAATGGTGTTGCAAATTTTCTCATATGTCTCTTGGTCATCTGTATGTCCTCTTTAGAGAATTATCTATTCAGGTCCTTTGCCCATTTTTTTAATTGGATTGTTCTCCTTGTGTTGAGCTGTATAAGCTCTTTATATATTTTGGAGACTAATCCCCTTAGCACATGCATGTATCATTGGCAAATAAGCTCTCCTATTTAGTGGGTTCCTTTTTCATTTTTGTTGATGATGTCCTTTGCTGAGAAAGACAGAAATATCAATGGGTGCATATATATGACAGTCAGATTTTTACCTTTGGAAAATATTCTTTGACAATATTAAATATGCAATATAATAATTTATATTAGCCTATACTGCTGTAGACCTGTTCTTGTAAGGCAAATAAAGTAAATACATGTGTCCTACAATCTCTATAATTCCACTAAGACCTTATGTTCTACCATTTAAGTCTATGAAACCATTTCTCCTGATTTTCCATGCAAGCTCATGTTGGCATTTGGTAGGAACAAGCAAATTGAGTTGTAAAATGCTCTAAGCAATGTTTCTGTCCTCTGTTTTGTTTTTCAGTGCTGCAGAGAGCATGTTATCCCAGTTTTAATCTTTATCATGCACAGAAAACTATAGCTCAGAGAGTAATCTTCTTGGTCCTTGTATCTTATCAAGTTTTCACCATAGGTAAAATATATAGCTATTATTCAAACACAAATATTCATGTATTTATAGCCAATTTTCCCTAGTACTATAAACTATATATTATTGGAAAATTGCTAACTCTGTAGGGTGTAAAGTGCTTATAAATCTCACACAAGAGACATATTGAGTAAATCAAGAATCTGACTGTGAAACATGGTCAGTTATATCCTAGTTATCAGAAGGCAAAAATTCAAAATTTAATCCTCACATTGCCACAGTAGCAGCCCAACCAGCACCACTTAGCCTAAATGCCTGTAATAAGACTTTTCTGAGTCATATACTTATAAATATGTATCAAGCTATGTATCACTGCTAAACTCTGGCTTGGAATTTATTGTATACTACAGGCCCGGTGCGCAAAATTCATGCACGGGTTGGGGGGAGGGTGTTGTGGAGGGAGTCCCTCAGCCCAGCCTGCACTCTCTCATAATCAGGACCACTGGCTTCTAGCCACTTGCCAGCTTGATTGCCCCTAACCACTTGCCTGCCTGCCTGATCAGGGATCAGGCCTAAACTGGTAGTCTGACATCCCTCTCGCAATCCAGAACTACTGGCTCCTAACCACTCGCCTGCCTGATTGCCCCTAATCAATTGCCTGCCTGCCTGATCACCTCTAACCACCGCTGCCTTGGCTCCCACTGCTGTGGCTTTGTCCAGAAGGATGTCTGGAAGGTTATTTGGCTATCCAGTCTAATTAGCATATTATACTTTTATTATTATAGATTGTCTGCTGTCATTGCAATCACTCGGTTGTTTTATATTTTCACTTTGAGAAAGTTCAGTTTTACAATTTTAGAAAGTTTCCTCTAAGCTGTTGGACTATGTTTTGCAATAATTTCTAGAGTTTTCACCTCCTGCTCCTTAATGTTATGAGATTCTTGCCAGAATGTAAACCGAGAAATCAAAGAAAATTCCTCCTCCTTGTTTTTTGTTCTCCTCCCCAATAGTTTGACATAGCCCTTTAGTAATTTTTTAAATTAAATTTATTAAAGTGACATAGGTCAACATGATCATACAGGTTTCAGATGTGGTTTTCTGTTACAAGATGTGTATATTGCATTTATTTTTCTAGCTTATTTCAACTTCAGTATTTACATGGTTCAAAAGCTGTAATTGTTTATGCAATGGGGCATTAATGGAGATTGACTCTGAGGGCCTATATTATTGGTTCAAGGTGGTTTTAAATTAATTAAATATAAATAGTTGGCATATAAAGGCAGAATTAGAAGGTATTTGCTGGTTGTTTTTTTTTGTCACCATTGCCATGATATATATATATATATATATATATATATATATATATATATATTTTTTAAACAAATCTGCCTCTCTCTCTACCTATCTATCTTTTTCTCTTTCTTACTTTCTCTCCTCCCCCCCCCCCCACACACACACCACATACACAGGCCTTTAAGAATTTTTTTTATTTTTATCTATAGTTGATGTATCTATCTATTATAATAAAAGTAATATGCTAATTAGACCGGACAGCCAAATGACCTTCTGGATATCCTTCTGGATGACCTTGCAGATGAAGCTGGGCTGTGAGGGCCAAGGCAGCTGCTGTGAGGCCCAAAGCAAGCCTCCCAGCTGCAAGGGCTGAGCCCCTTGCATGAATTTTGTGCTTAAGGGCCTCTGGTGTATATATAACACAACAATACCAAAGCCAATCCTTCATTTGTTTTAAGAATGCATGTTGTTCCTTGGCGTTAAACTTAAATATGTGTG
Source organism: Lasiurus borealis (assembly GCA_004026805.1). Lineage (NCBI taxonomy): Eukaryota > Metazoa > Chordata > Mammalia > Chiroptera > Vespertilionidae > Lasiurus > Lasiurus borealis. The sequence goes on from PVJN01047148.1 coordinate 10,481, forward strand.
TATAAATAAATATGTGTGTATGTATATGTAAATGTATATATATGTATATGTATATGTAAATGTAAATGTATATGTATATGTATATATAACTTGTCATACACTATTTCCATTGGAAATTCTGTGTGCCAATTTGTCTTGCATAATTTATGGAACTATTAAATAGATAAAATTGAAACTAAGCTTAAATATAACAATGTTTGATTCTCATTCTTAAAGTTTCTCCAGACTTTCATTGGGTCAACTCTTCTATTATCATCTTCCAATAATGTGGCTAGATATGACAATAATGGTTTGTGCAGTTATTGAGCATCTTGACTTTGGCTCAACATCCATTGTGTACCAGAACAATTTATTTTCTTCTCTTTTTCTTTCAAGTCAACATTACTTTGAAGAAAATGCATAATGTATTTTTGAAGCCATTCACATTTTTATAATGTTAGCCTCTTCTGCTATTACAGTTTCCTTTGGATTTTGTTTAATAGCTTCTCAGGTTGTCCCATTGCCTGAGCTTACTCCTACATGAGACACAAAATGAGCCTTATTATTAGCATAATAAAAATTTTCTTGAGTATATTGCAACTATAATAATATTTTTATGAGAAGTTTTTATATAGTCTACTGTGTAATATTATTTTAACTCCTACAACACATTTTATATTCCTGAGCCTCAATGTCATGCATATAATGGGTGTAAAATATTGACTTTATCAGTGCTATTAGGCTTCAAAGTATTGTTAAGGGAAAATCTCTTGCCTCTGATTTCTTATTCAAAACTAAAATTATCCTAATAATGGAGTGGGATGGCATTGTGAAAATGGGAAAACTGAAATTATCTTGATAATAGAGTGGGACGGTATTGTAAAAATGGGAAAATGACAGAGAATGTAATTAGATCAGTGATTGCCAGGAGCTGTGTGGAAGGGAGGGGGTTAAGTAGGTGAGCTACAAGGGCTTTTAGTGAAGGTGGTGAAACTTTTGTGTCTGAAACTGTAATGGTTGGTATATGCCCCGAAAAGGCACAAACAGTGAAACTTAATACATGCAAACTTAAAATAATAAGTTAGGTTGGGTGATCCCAGAAGAGAGTCAGAATATAACAGAACAAGATGTGTTAGTATATTTTCCTAAAAAAATAAAAAATGCATGAGACCACTAAGTGTAATTTTTAAAATATATATGTATTTTTATTGATTTCAGAGAGGAAGGAAGAGGGACAGAGAGATAGAAACACCAATGATAAGAGATAACCATTGAGCAGCTGCCTCCTGCACACCCCACACTGGGGATCAAGCCCACTATATTTGATTTTGGTAAAATAAACCTTAGTATCTATTTACTGTCTGCTATGACTATCTTAAATGACTTTCAGTTCTGCTTTACATAGCAAGAGTGGTGCCTGCTCACAATTGCAATTTTCTTCCCAGTTCAGTCCCTGTCTCTTTCTGTCCATTGTCCCCCCTCTCTCTGACTTCTTCTCCCATCCACAACTGCCACAGTACTACTCTGGGTCATCTCAGAAACCGCAACTCCATTGGTGCAATGTGCAAGTACTCCCTCTAACCCTGCCCTGGTAAGTGTGCATGTTTTTTTTTTTTTTTCTGTCTCTTCTTACATAATGTAGGGAATGTTCAAAGTTCAGAGGCTGCAAGATCAAATACATTTAAGGCCAACTGAGCAATGAAATGGAGTGAAATGAGCCTGAATAAGAAAGAAGATACTGCTGAGACTGGTTTGGCTCAGTGGATAGAGCATCAGCCTGCGGACTGAGGGGTCCCAGGTTCAATTCCGGTCAAGGTCATGTACCTTGGTTGCAGGCACATTTCCCGTGGGGGGGCGTGCAGGAGGCAGCTGATCGATGTTTCTCTCTCATCGATATTTCCAATTTTCTGTCCCTCTCCTTTCCTCTCTGTAAAAAAAAATCAATGAAATATATTTAAAAAAAAAGAAAGAAGTTATTGGTGGAGGCCATAGTGAATCTGTTTGCAAGGCTGGGATCAGTAATGGTTTTCTCTTTCTGTATAGTTATATGACCTGTTTTTTCCTTGTTGTTGATTTTTGTTTCTTGATAATACACCGATGTCTAGGAGTAATCTCAGAACCATTTAATCTGATTGTCTGTGGGTGGAGTCATGACATAGTATTTAAAAAAGTTTTCTAGAACAGATGTGCAGGTATTCAACTGTTCTTAAATGTAAAACGAGCATAAGTTAAAACCTGAAGAGCTTTGACAAGTGCAGATTTCCCAGAGAAATTCTCAGCAAATTCTAAGCGAAAGAAATATGTGATCATCAGAAATCATTTTAGCAGAAACCTTTCCCCACACATCCTCACTTCACAGGTCTCAAAGGGTTTTGGACACAAAGGATTTACTGACCAATATTTCAGATACAGTTTTAGATAAGCACATATTTCATAGTATAGTAATAGTTGGTCCATATTCCCTGCCCTGACATCATTGCATTTTAAGGTAGTCAAAGCTCTAACAAACCTCCAAAATTGAGAGTTTATTGGTAGAAATGATAGACTATGTTTTTTGAGACTGGTTTTAGACTATGGAGCTTTGACAGTAGCTAGGTGGACTGATTCTAGACCCTTCATATGTTATGTAACTACAGGTTAGTTATGTTCTATTGTGGGATTATAAAACTGATCACGAAGTTGATGTGAGATAGAATCTTTTAAAACCCCACCAAGAAAATATTTTTTTTAATCACTTAAAGAACCAAAATCTAATTTGGATGAGGGTAGATCCTCATGGTCAGGGTTACAACTGAGATACTTGTTTTGTATTGAGCACTACTAAACAAGACATTTAGGTTAGCCCTGAAATCCTAAGATCCATATGGAGTAGGAAGAGCGACCACAAGACATCAGAAACACATTTATTAAGTGTCTGCTCTTTTCCAGGTATTTTGTTAGACACCTTACATAAACAATCCAATATAATTCTCCTTTATCATCACACAATGTGCAGGAAATGTTATTTTTATTTTTCTAATATTCCATAAAACTCAGAGATGTGAGCAACGTCCCCAAGATCGCATATCTGATGCTAACTAGAATAATAACTGCACTCATAAACACTGTAGCCACCGCTGCAGAGGCCTTATTCTGTTCCACACTTTATTTTAAACACACTGTCTCCTCTGCGCCTTACAACCACCCCTGCATGTAATATGAGGTACTATGCATAGAGAGATTAAGAAATGTGCCAAACGCCTCACACTTTTGAGGGTGCTGAGAGCTAAACAAAGGGAGTCTGTCTCTGGAGTATTTTTTTTTTTACCACTTTGCTGCTGCAATAACAAAACAGCTCATCATGTGTTTTCCTGCAAGGCAAGAAATCTGCAGCTGTGTTCCTAACAGAGCAACTGGGACTGCAGAGTTTCAGACAGGAGAGACACTAAGAGTATAGGAATAAAAGATGGAGGATTTCTTATATTTCCACTTGCTCTGAGATAACTCACTTAAGTTATAAAAAGACTCAGTGGCATCATGTAAGTGAAAGACTAGTGTTTGAAAGGTGGGAAAACAATCTAGATTCCAATACTTTTTGCTTGGGTAACCATTTCCTCCAACTTATAAATATGTCTGATATTATTTAATAGCATATCATCAATTAAACAGTGGATTTTAACTCAGGGATTATGATTTAATGCTCTATTTAAAATGGGTCTTGTAATGTTGCCAACTCCTCGAGGTAAAAATCATTTAATTTTCGTTAAAGCTCTAAGAAAATGCAAAACAACTATGGTTTTGCTTAGCGCTGGGAGGCTTGCACAGTTTTCTATCGTTACGCTTGCTTGCCCATCCCTAACTAGAGAGAGCTTATTTAACAGCATGAGATTGTCCAGGGACATGAGAGGAGAAAGTCTAAGAAAGTAAGTCCTAGAGCAGAGAAGAGACATCGTGCCAGTTTCTCAAGTTAAAACTGAACTTTTGCAGAGATTTGCAAATTCCTTGTTTGCTATGATGCTCTGTTTACTGTGTGACATTTGCAGGCTCAAATAAGTTGTTGGCAGATGCTTACTTAAAAAAAAAAAATTCCAGCCCTGGCAGGTGTGTCTCAGTTACTTGGACATCATTCCATGCACTGAAAGGTTGCCAGTTTGATTCCTGGTCAAGGCACGTGTCTTGGTGTTGGGCTTGGTCCCTGGTAGAGAGACAGCAGGCAGCTGGTTGATATTCCACTCTCACATGGGTATTTTCCTTCCTTTATCCCTCTCCCTTCCTTTCCATCTAAAATTTTAATAAAATTATTTTGTTAGGGAGAGACAGATAGATAGAGAGATAAACATTCCATAGGCATAGGCTCTTCACACCTCCCTGTATTGGCCAGGACCCACATACTATCATTACTTTGAGCAACTCTTCATTGAGCTATCTGAACAGGTTGGCTTCACACCTAGCATTCTAACAACTGTGGCATTTTTATTTAAGGAATAGGTATTGCAGATCTAATGTATAGATAGCTTCCAAGGTCTTTGGATCAGTTGGCTGCTTTTTTAAGTATATCTCATATAATATATGAATCTATAATGTGTCATAATGTTACTCTGATTTTCTTTTTTTATTACAAACTAGAGGGCTGGTGCATTAAATTAGTGTGTGGGGAAGGAAGTGTCCCTCAGTCCAGCCTGCATCCTCTCCAATCTGGGACTCCTCAAGGGATGCCCCATTGCCCATTTAGGCCCAGTCTCACCAGTGGTATTGGGCCTAAATGGGCAGTGAGACATCTCTCTCACAATCCAGGACTGCTGGCTCCCAACCACTAGCCTACCTGTCTTCCAAATTACCCCTAACCACTTCCCAACCAGCCCGATTGCTCCCTTGCTGGCCCAATTGCCCCTAACTGCCCTCCCCTGCCAACCTGGTCATCTCTAATTGCCCTCCCCTGCAGGCCTGATCGCCCCTAACTGTCTTCTCCTGGAGGCCTGGTCATCCCAAGCTACACTCCCCTGCTGGCCTAGTCACCTCTAACTGCCCTCTTTTGCTAGCCTGGCTGCCTCTAACTGCCCTCCCTGCAATCCTTTTCCTCCCAAATGCCCTCACCTGCAAGCTTGGCTCCCCCCTAACTGCCCTCCCCTGCTGGCCTGATAATCCACAACTGCCTTCCCCTGTTGACCATCCGGTGGTGGCCATCTTGTGTGTTGGTGTGATGGTCTATTTGCATTACCTCTTTATTATATAGGATGGGGGATAATTTATTAACTTAAGGGAATAAAATTGAAAATGTAAAGCTTGCTAAAATGTATGATAAGGTGATGTCCAAGTTAGCTATGTACAATTACAAAGCTCTATATGTTTCATAATGTTGTGGCTGCTCACACCCTAACCCCCTACTACCAAGCACATAATGCTATCTCCTGAATACTTAGTTTGTAACAGTATTAGATCCAATATAACAGTCTATGTGTCTACATTTTTTAGGCTTTCTTAGTTACTTTTATGACTTATCTTGCATTATATCATTAGCAGCTTGTGATTAGTTGACATAAGAATTTGTATTAAGTTCATCATCTAGCAAATGTACTTTAGCTTATATTAAAAATATTTGTTGAATATAATTTTACAATTTTCAAGAGAGATAGCTCTGTAGATTCTAAACCATTTATTCTTTCACTTTGAAGATGATAAAATTATGGTTCACAAAAA
>PVJN01047149.1:0-16135 GCA_004026805.1 Lasiurus borealis
ATGATAACACACCATCACATACTTCAAAACCAGTTAAAGACACATTAGAAGATCTTGCCTGGGAAGTATTAACCCATCCATTGTATTTACCAGACCTTGCTCCTTCAGATTATCACTTGTTTTGATCAATGGCATACTCACTTTCTGAGCAGCACTTCAAAACGTATGAAGAAGTGGAAAATTGGGTCTCTGAATGGTTAGCCTGAAAACAAGAAAAGTTCTATTGAGATGGTATCCACAAATTATCTGAAATATGGGAAAATGTGTAGCTAGTGATGGACATTACTTTGAATAAAGCACTTTTAATGTTTCTCTTGAAATTATTGTTTTCTTTTATTACAAATCTGCTATTTTTAACTGTTACACCTAGTAAAAAGTTTATATTTACCTTAAGTAAGCCCTGTCCATTGTTCTTGTGTATCTAAGTTAACAAATTTTTGAATTTGAAATGACTCTTTTTTAGAACACTCAGAATCATAATCACCCTCAAGACACATACTCTTTTTGTTGTTGTTGTTTTTGTTAATCTTCACCCAAGGATATTTTTCCATTGATTTTTAGAGAGTGGAAGGGAGAGTGAGAATCAGAGAGGGAGAGAGAAACATTGATATTAGAGAGACACATCCACATCAATTAGTTGCCTCTCATATGCTCCCCGATCAGGGTCAGGGATTAAACCTGCAACCAAGATATAAACCCTTGATCAGAACTAAACCCAGGATCCTTCAGTCCACAGGCTGACACTTTTTTTTGTTTTGTTTTAATATATGTTTTATTGGTTTTCCACAGAGAGGAAGGGATAGGAATAGAGAGTTAAAAACATCGATGAGCGAGAGACATTGATCAGCTGCCTCTTGCACGCCCCCTACTGGGGATGTGCCTGCAACCAAGGTTCATGCCCTTGATCGGAATCGAACCTGGGACCTTTCAGTCCACAGCCCGATGCTCTATCCACTGAGCCAAACCGGTTTCGGCAACAGGCTGACACTTTAACCTCTGAGCCAAACTGGCTAGAGAAAGAGAGCACATAATCTTAACTATTCTGTAATTCATTCCTTGCCTTACTTTCTTCCACTTTCATGTAATCTTTCTTATGTTCCTTCCCTGATTCCAAATGCATAAAAGAAACTATAAACTTACATTCTCCAGAGTATTTAAAATCTTGCTTCCCAGTATTGTTATCAGTTTGGCTTAAAAAAATCTTATAAAAATTCTCTACAGGTGTAGATGTTTCTTATATCAACAAAGGTTAAAGGCCTGGGGTGGAGGGCAGGTGCAGGCTTGAAGGTGACAGTGCGGGGAAAGAGGGACATACTTTCAGTAATAAAGATAAAATTTAAAAAAAAAATTTACTCTCAAATCCAGTATTGCAACAAACCATTACCATGTGCCTCTTGACATCTTGACATACTACACGAAGGAGGACACAGCATCACTTCTGTGATAGTCCTACCAAAAATCACAACCAAAATCTAATTATATGAACCCAAATTGAGGGTCATTCTACAAAATATTCTCGAAAACTTTTAAGGTTATGAGAGATGAAGAATGACAAAGAACTTCTTCCAAATTAAGGGAGACTAGAGAGATATGAAAATTAAATTTGACATGCCATTCTTGATCAGAACATTGTTATCTTTAACTCTAAAGAACATTAGTCAGACAATCAACAAAATTTGAGTAAAATCCATAGACTGGATATTTATAGTTTCATTATTAATTTTCCTGATTTTGATTCATTTTACTGATTACATTTTTAAAAAGTCCTTTTCTTATTGGAAGGCTATATAGCGCTAAAGTATTTCATGCTAAAGGACATTATCTCCAACTTACTCTCAGACAGTTCAGAAAGAGAGTGTGTGGGGGGGAAAGAGGGAGGGGGAGTGTCCGTGCTCGCACACCCATGAAAATAGGAGGAAATGATGTAAACAATTGTTAGGTTTTATTGAAGGATATCCATAAATTCTTGTTCTATCCTGCGAACTTCTCTATAAGTGTGAAGTTATATTTTAAGAGAGAGAAGTGCTCTAACCAATGATTGAGTATGATGTTTGCAAGAACTGCTCATTTATGTCAAGAGAATGGCTAGCTCCCAACTGTTTCACCAGCACCTCATTAAATGTGTGTTACTCAGACTGTGTCTGGGCACCCAATGGCTTCTCCTCTCATTATAGAACTCCTATAGGGAATTTCTATTATTTTCATTAAAATTTGTTCTGTTTTTATTTTTAATAGTCTGGTTTCAATGTTTCAACATTGGAAGCTGCCTCTAATGTTTTTTTGGATGTATAAATTGTCATTTTAAAATAGAAAAAAAAAAACAAGTAAAGCAAAAAGCCATGACATGTCTTTGTTGAAAGGGTTGGCATGAAATCACAGAATTTTCTGCTACTTATGTAAGGAAGTGAATGAGTAATAAGCGTAATACTTATGCTAGCCTTTAAATTGGACTATTTTCCTCCTCTAAAATAGAACTGCTAATATATGGCACTTGCTTTCCGGTAGAATCATAGTAATTTGCTTATTTCCCCACTGCCTCTTCTGGTCCCCTGAGCAGTTGTTTGAAAAGACTATGATTACATATATGGTATATAATGCATCTTTCTAGATGTCTTAGAGAAAACCAATAACTGCAATAGTTTTTAGTGTGGGAAAAGCACAGCTAAACCCATTACAACTTCAAAGTTAGAATAGGCATCCAGCTTTTTAAAATATTCTGATAATTGGGGAATTCGTTTATTTTGGTGGTGATTGTTTCTTGCTTGAGGAGCCTGGGGATGGAGAAATGTCCATGTTTTTAGCATGGTATCTATTTTAGCCCAACAAATGGTACCACTAAAATCTAAGAAAAATTAGAAAATTCTATGTCACAACATAAGATAGAAAAAAGGAAACCATAGTACCAAATATCCACATGATTGCTTTTAAGATTTAGATTACCAGGTAAATGTGTATCATTTTTTATGACACCAGAATTTCAATATGTTATTATTCAACAAGCATGTATTAGGTACCTACTGTGTGCCAGGAACCATGGGGAAACAAAGTCAAATAAAACTTGATTCTGACCTAGAACCATTCAGCTAAACTACTCCCAGATTCTTGAACCTCAGAAATTGTGATACAGTGTTTATTTTAACCAGCTAAGTTTCAGAATAATTTGTTATAAACAATAGATAATCAGTGCTGCTAAATGAAAACCAAAAATATATGATAAAAATTTGCCAAAACTTTAGTAGCAATTATCACTGATTGGTTATGAGTAGTTTGCATTTTCATTGGGCTCTCTTTATCTTTTTATGGTTTCTCTATTTATTACATATTCATTTTTAAAAACAGGATAAAATGAAAACAAGACATTTTTTTAAATTTGTTTGCTGTTTTAATACAAAGTGAAATTTAAAATGGATTTTCTTTCAATTCTATCATATTTGTGTGGGATTTTTTTTAATTCTATCATATGTGTATAGGTCACAGGATTTTGCAGGAACACTGGTTAACAAAGATATAGAAATTGGTACTGCAATGCTAGACAATATAATTTGGCTAAGAGTTTGAATCAAGTATTACACCCAGATAACCAACCCATATAAAAGCCAGTAAGTGCTTTGAAAAAAGTTTTTTTTCTTGATTTCGGAAAGAAGAAAGGAAAGAAAGAGAAACATCAATGATGAGAGAGAATCATAGATTGGCTGCCTCCTGCACATACCACACTGGGGATCAAGCTTCTAACCAGGGCACATCCCCGGCCAGGAATCAAACTGTGATCTCCTGGTTCATAGGTTGGTGTTCAATCACTGAGCCATACTAGTTTGGCATGAAAAAACTTTTTGAATTTTGACAGAATTCCATACTTAGAGAAAAGTAGCAGGAATAGTACAAAAATTTCTGTATACCATCATTCCTATATACCAATGTTCTCTAATTATGAACATTTTGCCATATTTACATTATCAGAATTAATAGGTAGATGATAGACGGATAATAAGTATATCTCCACTGCATAGCAATTATCACTGTTTTAATTTTATATTTCTTTTTATAAATATTTGATTTTTTTAGTCTTTTCAACTATAATGTAATTTTTTAAACTTTTTATTCACCATTTTATCTTGGTGGCTTAAACTGGCTCATACATAGCAAATGCTCAACATTTTGTTTCATGAATGAAGAAATGAAAGGAATGAGAGATAAAGAGACAGTACATGCCTCAAATTTTAAAGTTATATTTAAAAAGGTAATATGTGTTTTATTTGTGTCCATGAACTGGATCAGGCAGCAAGATTCAAGATGCAATGCTGAAGTAAAATCCAAAAGCTATAGGAAGGCCATAAGAAAAAGGACAGAACATGTGTGTGTGTGTGTGTGTGTGTGTGTGTGTGTAAACATATATATGTATGCATACATATGCATACATATATATGTGTGTATATATATCTATATATAGATTAGATAGATAGATAGATAGATAGATAGATAGATAGATAGATAGATAGCCAGCCCGCCCATGGACAAGAGCAAAAGGATAGTGAAGATGTGGGGGATAGGGAAAGGCCGAGAGGATGGGAATAAAGGGGGATGGGAGATATTGGTAATACTATCAACAATAAAAAACACATTAAAAAAAGAAAGAAAGAAAGAAACAGGACAGAGAGTTGGGCCCAGAAGTAGCATTCAAAGCAAGAGATTTAAGCGAAGTTTCCTCTTGAAATGGCTTATTTAAATTCTGCATATTGGTCAGAATGGGCTAGGTTATGCTGCACTAGCAAACTATCCCAATTCTGTGTCTTAAACAGAATTAGAAAGATTTATTTCTAATTCACAGTACAGGACCAATAGATGATTTTGGCATTCAGCTGGGAACTCTTATGTCACCTTCATTCCGGAATCCAGGATAATGAAGCAGTCTCTATCAGGTACCTGCTAATAATCATGCCAAAAGGAAAGGGAGTTCTGGGAAGTCTTACTTCACTCTGGCTTAACTGTGACATTTCTCATTGTCATTTCTGCTTTCAATTCGTTGTCTACAAGTCACAATCACAAAGGCAGCAGGAAATATGATTCCACCAAAGAAAAATCATAAGACAGAGAATTGGCAAGAATCAAAAGACAGAGAACTGGTAATACCTAGTGAATTGCACTAAAGACTACCAGCATTGATGCAGCTATTACATTACCTGCGCAGCAATCACTACAAAACAAAAACACAAACAAACAAACAAACTGGTTTTACAGTAGGCTAACAACCAACTATGAGAATTTTACAGAAATCCAACATAAAGTCATTGCTTATATTTATCTAAGCACCAATGTTTTCCACTCTTCCTATCCTCCCTACCTCTCTTCCATTTCTTCAGTGAGATTGCTAATCACCCCAGAAGTATTTAGTAACAAAAAAGTAAAGCTTAATTATTTTTTGCAATTTTTAAAATATATCTACATTCATCCATTCAACAAATTTACAGCATTCATCTACTATGCACAAAAAGGATATAACTTTTTCACGGGAAAAATTTGGTCATAATAGCTTATAATTTCAACTCTACACCTTTAAACAAGATAATGATTTGGGATAGTGGATAGAGCATCGGCCTGCAGACTGAAAGGTCCCAGGACCAATTCCAGTCAAAGGCACATGCCCAGGTTGTATACTCGGCCTTCAGTTGGAGGCGTGAAGGAGGCAGCAGATCAATGATTCTTTCACCATTGATGTTTCTATCTCTCTTTCCTCTCCCTACCTCTCTAAAATCAATAAAAATATTTTTTTAAAGGTAATGGTGTGCTAAAGAAAAACACCCATGTGGGGAAGCCAAGATTCTAGTCTTAATCACATTTTACAGGTACAACAGGTGAAGAAAATGGCCTTAATATTTATATTAAATTTCTGAGGTTAACTTCCAATGCCAAAGCCTGGTTATAGAGGTCAAACCAATAATATTAAACCAAATCTCTAACAAAAACAGGTCAATTTAAAATTATAATCATGTTATCTTTTGAATTACATTTGCAAGACAAAACAAAAGCAACATTCAATCTTTTTGACTGAGTAGGTATTTAAAAAAATAAGAACTGGATCATATTTCAGATAATTTAAATAATATGAAACAGAGGACAGGAGTTCTTCCAAATACCCTAGAGATTTTGTAAACTTTATTATATAAACTGAATAATGCAGCTTCTCCTATACTAGAGTTTCTTTAACTTCATTCTGTATGCACGTATTTGCCCGAGAGAGAGAGAGAGAGAGAGAGAGAGAGAGAGAGAGAGAGAGAGAGAGAGAGAGATTACTTTACTTCTCACCAAAAGCCTAAGGTAAGACAGAAGAATGGAGGGCAGTTTTTGGAGGTTAGAAATTTAAATAGGAAAAAGATGACTAATCACATAGGAAATCCCAGAAAAAGGAAAGCAGTTTCTGCTATTTCATATTTTTTCTCTTTCACTCATTGTGCTAGGCAGTATTATAGGAACCAAAGATACGCAGTCAATAAAATTTAAAAAAAGATCTGTTCCCTCATACAGTTTACATTCTGATGGGGAGGGCAAGCAATCAGAACATATAAAGAAATAGAATATCCGACCATGACAAATGCTATGAAGAAAATCAAACAGAACAGTAAAAGTCATCGAGAATGACTATGATTAGAAGATGTTTTAGGTGTGCTGATCAGAGAAGGACTGGATGTATATGAGTTGAAACCAAATGATGGGAAGTAGGCAATCTTGCAATGTCTGGGGGAAGATCATTCCAAAAAAGAAGGAAGAGCTGTGTCAAGCCTCTAAGGCAGGGATGAGCGTGACATATTATAGGAAATTCTAATGGGAGAAAACACACACCTAAAAAACAGAAAGAAAGAAAAAAAAACATATCTAGTCATACCCTGATGAGACATTTTAATTCAGAGGATAAATAGAAAATCTTATAAGCTTCAGAATAAACAAATTATCAAAATTCATGCACTGGTAGGATCTCTAGTGGCTGGCAGCTGCCAGCTAGGTACTCCCTCCCTTCCCCCTGCCAACTGCCCCTGGCCACTGCCACTGGTTGCCACCTGCAGGGCCCAATCATCCCCCCAAACGCCCTGCTGCCGCCCAGCTCCCAGGTGCTGAGAGACCCTGGTGGCATTCCCCCCCACCACTGCTGCTGGTCACCCCACAATCAGATTGGTGGGACATCAGGCCCCAGCCCTGCTCCCTCAGCACCTGGGATCCCAGAAGCAGCGGCAAGGCAACTGGCCCCACCTAGCAACCAGTAGCTTGCACCCACCTTGGCCTAGTGCCATCCACTCAACTACTCCACTATCCCACCCTGGTCCTGCTCTCATCGGGACCCATCAGGGCTTGCAGCACCTCCACTGCCACCCACTACCAAATTAATCACCACTCCACTACCAGCACAGCTATGTCAACTCCTGCCATGTTTAGCACCGCCCCCTGGTGATCAGCACACATGATAGAAAGTGGTTGAACTCCCAGCAGAACTCCCAGTCAAGGGGACAATGTTAGACTTTTATTCCATAGGATAGGAAAGGTACTGGGACTGCCAATAAAGCTGTCATTTGCTACATAATGCTGAGAGGCAGTCAGCCACAGGGATGGCATTCTGAAATGAAGGTTAGATGGTTCCTCTATAAGGACAAAGGAAAATCAGTTTCCACATTGGAAGACCCAAGAAACCTCTATTCTATACATCCTTTACTAGCAAAAGTACCCAAGAAGGTAGTCTGGTGAAATAACAAAGAAATCTGAATAAAACCTTCAAGAAATAGAAAGATGTGGTAGAAAAGAAAAAGGTAGTGAGCTGTGAAAACAGCACAATTTACTGTGTAATATCCTATATAATAAAGAGATAATATGCAAATTGACCCTAATGCCCTCATGACGTAAGATGGCCACCCCCACATCATCACAAGATAGCCACCATAAGATGGCCACCCTCACATCATCAAGATGGGCCAGCAGGGAAGGGCAGTTGGGGGCCATCAGGCCAGCAGGGGAGAGCAGTTGTGGGCCATCCGGCCAGCAGGGGAGGGCAATTGGGGGCAGGTGTTCCACCCAGCAGGGGTGGGACAGTTGAGGGAAATCAGGCTGGCAGGGGAGGGAAGTTGGGAGTATTCAGACTGATAGGGGAGGACAGTTGGGGGTGATCAGATTAGCAAGCAAAAGTGGTTAGGGGCAATCAGGCAGGCAAGCAGGCGAGCGGTTAGGAGCCAGCAATCCCAGATTGTGAAAGGGATTTCCGATTGCCGGTTTAGGTCTGATCCTAAACCAGCAATCAGACATCCCCAAGGGGTCCCAGATTGGAGAGGGTACAGGCTGGGCTGAGGGACATCCCCCATGCATGAATTTCATGTACCAGGCCTCTAGCTACCCTAATAAAAGGGAAACATGCAAATTAGTCACCACTCCACTACACCCACCAGCCAATCAGGAGGTAATATGCAAATAAGGAGTGGCTGGGGGGGCAGGATGTCTGCTATGAGAGAGAGGGTGGGAGGTGAAGGGATCTAGAGGAACAGCATTCTGGCCACAGCAAAGAGGAAGACTGCAGACTCCAGAGCCTGCAGCAAAGATGAAGAAGGCAGACTCTAGCCAGAGCAAAGGCCCGGGGCTCAGGTGCCAGAGGAAAACCGGTGCTGGAAGCCAAGGGAAGGAATGCCTTTTGCACAAATCTCTTCATGCAACGGGCCTCTAGTTATTCTAATAACAAAGTTGAGATAACAATGTGGAGAAAACACTTGCTACATATATAGCAATAAATTAAGAGCCATACTATAAAAGAGATCTTAGAAATAAATTTAAAAAATGTAACACCTATGTTAAAGCAATGGGGGGAAAAACGACAAATCATAAAAGAAATACAAATGGATATTAATCAAAAGAAAATAGGCCTAGCCAGCATGGCTCAGTGGTTGAGTGGCAATATATAAACCAGGAGGTCATGATTTGATTCCCAGTTTGGGGCATGTAGGAGGCAGCCAATCATTCTCTCTCATCATTTATGTTTCTCTCTCTCCATCTTCCTTTCCTCTCTGAAATCAATGAAAAAATGTATTTAAAAAAAAATAGGACCAACATCAGTAATAATCAAAGAAATTCAAATAAAAATAAAACCAAGGTATCAATTTTGCCAATTATTTTGACAAAATATCATGGTTAATGTCAAGGGCTAAAGAGTGTGTGGGAACAGATGTCTTCATGTATTAGTTAGAATATAAATTGTCATTGAAATTTCTAGAGGGAAAATTAGAGAACTATACCAAAAGTCTTACTTTGCATATTCTTTGGTCCATAAATTCAAGTTCTGCGAATTTATCCAAAAGATAAGTGTGAAAGAAATATGCAAAATATATGTATAAAAAATAAAATATGACAGCCCATTTTTAAAAAGTTAAGAATTAGAAACAACTAACTTTTCATTCAACAGGATTAAATCATGATGTATACATGCAATGGAATATCATGCACCATTCAAATGCATAAAATAGATATTTATGTATTGCCACAAAAAGATATCCATGATAGTTTATTGAAGAAAATATTATCTGAGTTATGTGTAAATTTTTGTCATCTACATAAACAATTATGGAAGAACTAATGGCCCAATGCACGAAAGAAGATTCATGTAAGAATTGGGCCTTCATTCCCCTGGCTGCTGGCACCATCTTCGCTCTGGCCAGAGCAGCCCTTCTGCTCCAGCCCGGAATACCCTTTCTGCCTTCCCTCACTGCCCAAAGGCCCTGAGTAGCTGGGGTGGTGCGGAACACCTGCGTCATCACCCCAGCTGCTTGGTGCCTATGTATGCAAATTAACCCGCCATATTTGTTGGGTTAATTTACATTCTCACTTCTGACTGCCGTCACAAAGGTACAGTCAATTAGCATGTTATTAGGTAAACTAGAGGCCCGTTGCACAAAGAGATTCATGCAATAGGCCTTCCTTCCTTAGACTTCCAGCACCAGTTTTCCTCTAGCACCTGGGATCAAGGCTTTCACTCCAGCCAGAGTCTGCCTTGTTTGTTTTTGCTGAAGACTCTAACCAGAGTCTGCCATCTTTGCTGCAAACTGCCATCTTCGTCTTTGCTGCAGACTCCAGAGTCTGCTGTCTTATCTTCACTGCAGCACTCCGCTCCCATAGATCTCTTCGCCCCCACCCTCTCTCTCATAGCAGATGTCCTGCCCTGCCTGGCCACTCCACATCCGGAGCAGCCGCCATCTTTGGCCTTCTAATTTGCATACTCACTCTGATTGGCTGTGGGCACTAGCAGAGGTACGGTCAATTTACATGTTTGTCTATTATTAGGTAAGATAATTACCAGACTATAGGGTTTTGTTGTGTTTTGTTTTGTTTTGTTTTCACTTTCTCTATTCTGTTCACAATGTTTTTTACAGTAATGAGCTGTCAGAAAAAAGAAATTATTTTGCAATGAAATTAATAATATCATTGTGCTTTAAAAAAAAGATTACCTCCAAGAATTCTTTGACAACTAGTGATTTTAAACAATATTGTTAAAAGTTTGTGAACTCTGAAGATAGAAAGTGCAATCATGGACAATGCAAAATGCTGTTCCTGGTAATAATGGAGAAGATAACATTTTGAAGGTCTCAAGGAAAAAAGGTCATTAAAAGAAAAGAAATTTAAGCATCATGTAAGCTGAAGTCTAATGAGAGACCATTAGCTTGCAGAGCCAGAGTCATTCAGGGGCCTGAAATGAAATGAAAGGGGTTAAGGTTAAGAGAGAAAAGAAGGGACATTAAGAATCCAGTCTTGCCTGGCAGGTGTGGCACAGTGGTTGAGCATCAAACCTACGAACCAAGAGATCATGTTTCAATTCCTGGTGAGGGCACATGCCCAGGTTACCAGCTTAAACTCCATTAAGGAGAGTGGGGAAGGCAGGAAATCAATGATTCTCTCTTATCATTGATGTTTCTCTCTCTCTCCCTTCCTCTCTAGAATCAATAAAAATGTGTATGATTTTTAAAGAATCTAGTCTTTCAGTGAAATGTGTCTATACAGGATTGGGCAACAGTTGTGAGTACAAGAAATAAGATTTTATTCTTATCTTATTTATGAATTCTTGTATTTGTTTGTCTTATAGCTGTAAGCCTACTTTTGCCTATCCCTGTATTCTGTGTCATCTTTTCAGTCTCAATTTCCATCCACCTCTATGTAATATAAGCCAATTACGAGTTACATAAGTGAGCTAAACACAAATTTATGGTCCTAACCAATGACTTAAAGTCATTCTGCACTTCCATTGAGCTCTAGTGAAATATCTCTCCCCCACCCGTCCCTCTTTCTTTTATGCCATGCCATAGGAGGGGGAAAGTCTGCAGCAGAGGCCAACAACCATGTTTTTCTACTTGCTTCGACACAGTTCCACATTGGCCAGATTGTTAATTTGTAAATTTGGAAATCATTGCCATAAGTAAATAATGTCCTCATATGTCAATTTAACAAAGGGCCAACTCAATGACATTTATTAAACATGAAAAAGATTTATAGATGAGGATGGTGTGCTGTTTGGCAACAGGATGAACCGGTAGTGATGCAAAATGGCCATTTCATTTTGAAGATACATTTGTATTCATGCTCCTATCCTGCCATTTTTCAAACAAGGACACTGTTCTTTGGGAAGTGCTATCTCACTTTTAAGGCTTTCATAGAGAAAATATGTAGTGGGATAAAGCACAGACTTTGGAATCTGAATCTGCATGCCAATATCCTCTTCTGAAAAATGGGCAAAATATTATTCACCTCACAGGATGCTATGAGAATTAAATGAGTCAACATATAGAGTCTAGAATGTTGTGAATATTTAGAGACTATTTTTATTTCCCTCCCCTTCTTCTGGCCATTCCTAATTCCTTATATGACTTCTAGGGTCTCCTTTAGCTGTTCTCATACTCCCAATCCACCAAAGCCCTGATCAAAACTCACCTCCTACACAAAGTTGTTTTTTGTTCTCATTTAATATCTGCACCACATGAGTTCCTTGCATGCTTGGAGGATGGGGAAAAATTTTGGGTCTGCTTAAAAGCTATGTAATGAGCTACTACTACATTGCCAAGCATGACCTTATCTCTTCAACTAGATTAGAAGTTCTCATGCTCTGGGACATTACCTTAAACTTCTTTGTCTTCCCCATAGCACATACCATATAATTATGGGCATATATTGCTTGACTGACTGAGAGATTTTTTATAAGGCATTCAAATTATATTTGGGAATATTGTAAAGGTAATTTGGTACATTGATAATGCCAATGTCAATTACAAGCACCAGGGGTATATGAAGTTTGTGAAAGAAAAAAAGAAGCCAGTTTTCAATCTGTTCTCATGAAACTCTGTTTGCTTATGTCATGATCTTTAACAGCTATATCTCATAGAGAAACAGGTTTTTCCTCTTGGTAGCAGAATGTTTTTAAACTTATTCTTCATTAGTTAGATATTCAATTTTTAGTTTTTATTTTCTATTCATGCCATGAATTATTGAGTGAATATCTCCAAATTGAAAAGTGGTGTAGCCACTATAGTAAATGCTACAGTTTCCTCAAAACATTAAAAATAGAAACACTATATGATCCAGCAATTATACTTCTGGGTATTTCCAAAGAAATTGAAAGATATATGCACCTCATTATTCTGCATTATTATTTACAAGAGCAAAGATATGGAATCAATCTAGGAGCCCATCAATAGATGAATGACTAAAGAAGATGCAGTTTCATATATGCAATAGAATATTACTTGTTCTCATACTCCCAATCAGCCAAAGCCCTGATGAAAACTCACCTCCTACACAAAGTTATTTTTTGTTCTTATTTTTATACAATAAAAATAAAATCATGCTATTTCCAAAACATGGATGGACCTAGAGGGTATTATGCTAAATTAAATAAGTCAGAAAGAGAAAGGTAAATACAATATATCAGACTTCACTGATATATTGAATCTGGAAAAAACAAAATCAATGAACCAAAAAAATAAAAAGAAAACTCACACATGGTTGCCAGATAGAAGAGGGATCGGAAGAATGGGCAAAAATAGTTAAAGGAATTGATAATTACAAATTGCAAGTTATAAAAATAGACACAAAGATATAAAATACAATATAGGTAATATACTCAATAATATTGTAATATCTATATATGGTGCCAGACTTATTGTGGTGATCACTTCATCTTAACCTAATAATAGACAAGCATGTAAATTGACCATACCTCTGCTATGCCCACAGCCAATCAGAAGTGAGTATGCAAATTAACCCAACCAAGATGGTGGGTTAATTTGCATATACAGGCATGGAGCAGCCAGGCAGGGCAGGACACCTGCTATGAGGGCGAGGGGGAGCCTGAGGGAGCTACAGGAGCGGTACTCTGGCTAGGAGCGGGGACTTGGCAGCTCCCAGGCAGCCGGGAGCAAAGCCAGAGGAAAGAAAGCCTATTCTTGCATGAATCTTCATGCAATGGGCCTCTAGTAAGGTATATAAATGTCTAAACACTATGTTGTACACCTGAAACAAATATAATATTGTATGTCAACTGTAACTGAAAAATTAATTTTAAAAAACACATTGAAAATAAGAATGGATACTACCAAAGGCCACTATAGAACATTACATATTTCATGTGGACTAGCCCTTAGCCAGAAGGATACAGAAGAATAATCATTCATCCATCTCAAATAAATAATTGAGTTACTTTTTAAGTGATGGGATGATTTCTGCAAACAAGATCTGGGACAATGGACAGCACCAAAGCCCTCCTGACAAAGAGCTGAGACTATATTAGAGTGGAAAAACTGGCAGAAGAGTGCAATGATTCAAACCCAGTTGCCATCAATTGTTTCAGCATTAAAAAAGCTGGGCGGGGGGGGAGAAGAGTATGAAGAGCAGGTTACCAGTTATAAATCAGATGAGCTCTGTTCGAATGAGCATAATTATTACATGGGGTATTCTACTGAGTAGCAAAGACAGACAATATAGTTGGGAAACATTTGGTAATCAAGAGGAAAAAAAAACACACACACACATGTATAAAAACAATGGTGGTATGTTTCAAATAGCCTAGACTGAGCACTCTATTCTTGATAACCCCACTGAGGCTTATTTCTTCCTCTGTAAAATAAAGAAAATAACATCTGCAGCCCTGAATTGAGAGGAGTAAATGAGTCCTTGAGAAGCCTTTATAAACTCCAAAATGTCTATATATAATACTGCATTGGATTTCTAAGTTCTCTGCAAGCTCCTCTCTGCCCCCTTTTTTCATGTTCCAAGGATGGGTCAGGGGACAGGGCACTGGTGCTAAAAGGTGGAGCTTTCCCTCTAAGAAGCTGAAGGACTAAACTGGGTCAACAGGAGTACAGTGAATTACCTCCCCTGATCTGAATACCACAATCCCAGGTATGCATCCTAAATGTTCATTAGCATTTTAAGTAGCCAAACCAGCTTGACAGCTTATACTGAACTTGCAAATCCATGAACAATCATAGACTTTCCTTTTTCTAAAGAATCGCTAATCCTTACTTTATACTTATGCTGCTATTTAAAACTAATAGGCAGCAGTTTTGTTTCTGTTAAATTGTATCCTGTTGTCTGCACCCTGTGGGTTTAGCTAGCCGATATCTGGCATTCTAAAGACTAGCCTATCATCCTAAATTTGTGTCACCCATTAGAGAGAGTATCTTTCCCAGAAAAACTTGAAATCAACCAAAGTGGTACACTTGGTTTGGTGACCATCTGCCCTGGAGAGCCCTCTTGGAGATGTATAATGTACACTGTCATACTGAAAGCTCTGCTAGTCTGCAGTAAATGAATCTAGTTAGTTAACTGTGTTTAACCAAATTCTAAACAGGGAACACACCTTAGGAAATGTTGGTATTAATAGGGAATGAGATACTGAGAAGGCTAAAAAGAGCTAATTCCAGTGTAACCCTGATATTTGGGGGATACTGATCTGAATCCATGCCAGTAAGCTCAGTGTACATTCTTGATAACCTATAATTAAGTCACTACCTCCTTCTCAGATACTGGTCTTGCAGAACCTGTTACTGTGAACAGTGCATTGCCCCGGAGGGATGGTTATTAATGCTAGCACCAGGCCAGACCATAAGATATGGCCTGGAGACTCCCACCACCTGGGGACCTTCTTCCAAGACCCGCGAAAAGGACCAGAAGCATAATCCTTATTTGTGGGACAAAGACCACAAGGAGATATAAAGGAAAGCCCTATGCATGTTCCTTCACTCAGATTTGGAAAGCTATTACCTGAGTCTGACAGTGTATTAAACAGTGTCCCTCCTCTTCTTTGAAGTGTCACTTGGTTTTTATTTGGTCTTCTGTAACACTACTATGTTGCATTAAGAAGAATAAGGCAGTCCTATATGAAGTGACATATAAACATCTTCAAGACATTATTAAGTGAAAAAAATGAAGTCCAAAGCCATAATCATATTTAAAAGAATTTTAAATAAATAAATAAATAAATAAATAAATAAAGGATATAGGTGTGTATGTGCACATAAATTTCTAAGCAAGTACATATAGAAAGGGTTGTAACAATAAATAGCTATTGCTTTCAGTGATTACATCTGGAAATAGTTATAAAACTTAATGGAATGGTGATGAAAGTCAGTAAAACAAGACTTTGTGAAATTAGTTAAAATAGGTTTGAAACACTGGGTAAAGAATATCTCCTACATGTGTTCTTTTTCTTTTTTTCAGATAAAAATACGGGCTGGTTTGGTTCAGTGAATAGAGTGTTAGCCTGCGGACTAAGGGGTCCCAGGTTCAATTCCAGTCAAGGGCATGTACCTTGGTGGTAGGCACATTCCCATTAGGGGGTGTGTAGGAGGCAGCTGGTTGATGTTTCTAACTCTCTATCCCTCTCCCTTCCTATGTAAAAAATCAATAAAATATATTTTTTTAAATAAAAATATAGGCATTGTACAGTGTAATTTTTACAACCTGCCTTGATAGATGTGATATTAAGGTAAACAGAGATATAACCTTATAAGCATGCACTATAGAGCAGAGCAAAGAATTGGCTTTGATGTTGGTTAGTTCTGGGTTCAAATCCAGACTCCTCCACCTTCTTTTGAAACCTCAGCTTCTTCATTTGTAAACTAAGATTATTTAA
>PVJN01047150.1:0-16135 GCA_004026805.1 Lasiurus borealis
AAATAAATACCAGTTACCAAGGCCTCCACTTGGGTCACGGGGGGGGGGGGGGGGGGGGCGGGGGGACGCGTGGCTGGCCTGTAAAACACCACAGGCCCCTTGCCCAGGCCACCCCATACCACAAGGAAACTCCCACCTTGATCCGGGGCATCCTTCAGGGCAAACCAGCTGGCCCCCACCTGTGCACAAGGCCTCTATCCTATCTAATAAAAGAGTAATATGCAGATTAACATCACTCCAACACCAAGATGACTGCCCCCATGTGATCGATCAAACGATCTTGCTCCCATGTGAAGGACACGAGATAGCCACCACAAGATAGCTAGCAGGGAGGGCAGTTGGGAGGTACCAGCCCTGCAAGGGAGGTCAGTAGTGGGTGATTAAGCCTACAGGGGTTAGCAGTTAGGGGTGACCAGGCTGACAGAGGAAGAAAGTTGGGGGTAACTGGGCTTAAAGGGAAGGGCAGTTGGTGGGGACCCAGGCCTGCAGGTGAGGGCAGTTAAAGGTGACCAGGCCCACAGGGGAGGGCAGTTAGGGGCAAACAGGATGGCAGGAAAGGAGTTATGCATTAATCAGGCTGGCAGGTAGAAGCAGTTAGGGGCAATCAGGAAGGCAGGCAAGTGAGCAATTAGGAGCTAGCAGTCCTGGATTGTGAGAGGGATCTCTGACTGCCCGTTTAGGCCTGATCCAAATAGGATCTAGCATAAACGGGCAGTCGTATATCCCTCAAGGGGTCCAAGATTGGAGAGAGAGCAGGCTAAGCTGAAGGACACCCACTTCCATGCATGAATTTTATGCACCAGGCCTCTAGTTATTTTATAAGATGTCTCCAAATAAATTAAAAATTTCTGTTGCATACCATACAAACTCAGTACTATATGCACATTGATATTCATAATGTTTCTGGATAATGGTCATTAAATAATATTGTATTTTCACCTGTTTCAGCTGTTAGAATTCATTTGACCTTTTAAAGACTTAAGTAAAGATATTTAGAGCTTTTACACTATATTTCAAATTTTAAGTATTTAATTTAAAATACTATTTTAATATGTTTAATTTTCAACCCAAATCTCCCATAACGGGGGATATAATAAGAGCAAACATGTATTGAGTGCTATTTGTGATTCAGTTACTTTTACACATGCTTTATAGGTCAGAACTTATCAAATCCTCATAATTCTGAGTTATACCTTATGATTAATACTATTATATTATATTAAACAGGAAACTGAGGCATATAAATTTAAATACTTGTTCAAGATTATACAAATAGATAGTGGTAGGTCTAGGATTTAAGCACAGGCAGTCAGACTATATCCTTATATCCTTAACCCAGCTTTATATGTACAATAAAGTAAAAAAGTGATCACTGACTGATACAGCTTATATTCTGACTTCATTTAAATCTTTTGATGTTTGGCCAATTTGTGAGATGGGATAGATTATTGTGAGCTTCATTTAAAAAAATAATAAATGTATATTTATTTTTATTCTTTAGGAAAGAGTTGGGAGGATAAGAGATCAACCAAAGGACTTGTATGCATGTATATAAGCATAACCAATGGACTCAAGACATTGGGCTGGGGGGGAGGGGGGATGTTAGAGCAAATTACGATGGGTAGGGGATGCTGGGGGGAGGTTAATGGGGAAAAAAGGAGAGATACGTACTACTATTTGTAATACTTTAAACAATAATATAAAATTATATATATATATATAATATATAAAATATTATATAATATATATATAATATATAATATTAAAATTATAATATATAATATATAAAATTAATCCATCAAACACTTTAAAACAAATAATGCAAAGTGAATAGATTGGATTCCCTACTTCATAATACATCTCTGTCTTACCCAGTTGTAAAAATGAGATGGGAATGAGCATAGTGAGGAACAGAATGGAACAGGTGATGGGAGGAGAGACCCTGGGGTTGCACTGGCAGTAGAGATGGCAAAGAGAAGAAATAGTTTGTGTCTTTGTATTTCATAAAATCCAAACGACCATGCTTCATGAGAAAATATGTCTTCCAGGCTGTAATTCACTAGGTGTTATCAGGAGGTATGATCCCAGATGAGGAATAAAAGAATCTTCAAAAGAAGTAATTCTAGATTTATTCAAAAAGTAAAAAAATACAACTTTCAAAAATTTAAGGAAATATTATTCAACATACTTTCCTGGATTAACTTAATCTACAAATTTATGTCACAGACCAAAATCTAATGTTTCCACAAACATAACTTAATGAAATAACATTTTATTTGAACTGAAATATCTAATTATTACAACTCATGAAGTAGCATACCATACTTGTAAATGATGGAGATATCAAAGAAGTAAGCTACCAATTTTTACAACTACAGAATATTGTATTGTATTGTATTTAAAGTATTAAATATGATATCCTTGGAATGACTGCTATTGTTATGTAAAGCCTGAGGAATCTAAATGTAGAATGTAATTACACTAATAAATTTTCAAGCATTCTTCACAGGAACTCCTACTGTTCTAATCAAGAAAGCCAATATTAAGAAAGAAAAATAATCAAAGATCCATGTATATTGACTCTGGGGTAAATTTTATCCCTGAGGATTTCTTTTTTCATTATGATCATATTAAACTTTCTCCTAATGAAGAAAGAAAAGTAATCTACATCTCCTTACTATTTCTTTTTTTAAAAAGAGGGATTAAACAGAAAAAAATAGATTATATAATCACTAAGGTTACTTTTATTTTCATTTAACACCACTCTACACATGCATTTTCTATATACCATGTCCTTTAGTGTTTTTTTTTTAATCTTTATTGTTGAAAGTATTAAAGATGTCCTCTTTTTTTCCCCCTCAACTACTTCTACCCCTCATCTGCCATCCCCCAGGATTTCACCACAGTATTGTCTGTGTCCATGGGTTCTGCTTATATGCATATAAGTTCTTTGCTTAATCTCTCCACACCACCACCCACTCCCTATTTTTTACATAAAAATAATTGAGAAAATTGCCAACAATAACTTTACTTTGAATCAATGTTATTTAAGATTTTGGAAGCTACTAAAAATTATTAACAGGTTTTTCAATAAAGCAATGAAGAAATCAAATGCTCTTTAAAGCACCAATGTGACACGGTTCATTCATTCATTGAAAGAACTCTTACCATTTGCAACAGCATGAATGGACCTGGAGAGTATTATGCTAAGTCTGTAGTGAGCAAACTCATTAGTCAGTGGAGCCAAATATCAACAGTACAATGATTGAAATTTATTTTGAGAGCCACATTTTTTAAACTTAAACTTCTTCTAACGCCACTTCCTCAAAATAGACTCATCCAGGCCATGGTATTTTGTGGAAGAGCCACACTCAAGGGGCCAAAGAGTCGCATGTGGCTCACGAGCCACAGTTTGCCAACCACGGTGCTAAGTGAAATAAACCAGTCAGAGAATCATAGATATCACATAATGTCACTCATATGTTGAACACTATAGATCCAGAGACATAGAATCATGGAACAGACTGTGGAAACTCAGAGGGAAGGCAGGAGATGGTGGGATGATGGAAAGTGGTCAACCAAAGAAACTTGTATGCACATATGCGTAACCATGGACACAGACAATAAGGTGGTGAAGGTCTGGGATGGGAGACAGAAGCAGGCTAAAAGAGGTCAATGCAGATAAAGGGGGACATAAGTAATACTTTCAAAAATAAATAAATATACTAAGATATATCTCATAACACATTTCTCTACCAGCCTTGGAACCATAAAGCTTAGAGGGAGCAAGAGAAAAATCTATTACTTAAAACACTGAAAACATAACATAGTGTATGTTTTTTTAATGTACTATCTTCAAAGAAATGGCAATTAGATTTTTTAAAATATGCCCTAGCCTAACTTATTTTTACATTTTCACAAGAAACGGTTAATAAATACACTGTCATTTTCTTTCCTTTGTTGATTAAATTTGTTTGACATTTTTTTACTATAGAATTTTAGGAAACAATCAAAAGCTGATAACACAACTAATTTTATATATTTGGAAACTGTAATGGTAAAAACTAAGTGAAAAATAAAATTACATAAAAAATAAGGGAAGGAAAATAAAAAATGTGATTGTTGAATTAGGATATAATATTTAACATTTTAAATCAGTAATCATCAACCCTATTGACAATTAAAATGTGTCTGATTATTTTTTGTGTTCAAAATAAATTCAATCTTAATTCACACTAACAAATTATTACAGGAAAATAGTTTACAAGAGGGAAACATAAATTTAAAATAATTTAAAATATATATGGTGAAAAATAGAGGTTTTATTTACATATACAGCACATGGGTGAAAGATAATCTGAGAATGTTATTAGTCCCAACTTCTCTGTGGCTTAGAATAGCACAATATTTTCTCTGTCTAAACATTATGCAGGTGCTAACGAGAGACACATTTACATGTTCATTCATTTAATTTTATTGATAGAATTAATTTAATTCCTATATTGTCACAGGAATAGTGCTAAGCACCAAAATACAGTCTTATACCAATTCTGACCCTCTCAGAATCAGATGGTAAGATGAATCACAAGGGCAATAAATTTATTCGGAGAAAAACACCAGGGGAAGATAAAATAAGCAGAAGATAAGGGGAGTTTTCAATGTGTGATGTAGACCAGATAACTGTGAAAGAAGAAAGACAGATGAGAAACACTGAATAGAAAAAGAATCAGAATGCATTGCAGTTCTGGGGCAGAAAGATCTCAGGAAGGTTGATAAGAAACCTGAGAACAAAGACTGCCCCTTAGAGAAACCCTACCCAGGCAGGAATTGCCTGGCTCCATACCCACTGTTAGCATTCATTGTTAAGGCACAGCGCAGCAAGAATACGACTTTGACATGGATGTTATAGTAATTCCCAGAGTTGCAGGTATGGAAGCTTTATATTAATGACACGACATGTTCCTCTTTGAAGCATATAAGAAAGGATCCTATTCATGGTTACCTTGAATGTCAACAATAAAATTCCTACACACATGTTCATGGTACAGTAGAGGCATCAGGTAAACAACTAGATTATAAATATTTATATAATGAGCACTATAATAAGATGCTGTGATAAGGCATGGTAGAGATGTCTAACTCAGATAAAAGAGGGCGGATTTTTTTTAAGTTTTCTGCTAAGAGAGGGGATAAAATTTGACAGAGTATATTATATATATATATATATATATGACTGAAGCATATAAAAGGGAGAGGTGAATTCTATGTATCGCACATAGTTTTTCAATTCTATATGACTGAAATGAAACACATTGAAGATCAAAGATGGCCTGAGATATATATTTTATTTCTTCCACTGAAAGATGGACTTTAATTCCCCTTCTTTTGAAGATGGACAAGACTTACTGATGTTCTTGACCAGTAAAATGCAGCTGATATGATTCTGGAATTTTTGAGACTAGGCCATTATAATTATGATTTTATCCAGTCTTTTGAAATGTTCACTCTGGGAGAAGTCGGACAACTTGTGATTGTGCCATCTTGAGATCACCAGGCAGTTAGGAAGCACAACCTAACAAAATAAGATGCAAGAAGAGTAGAGATTAACAGAGATGAGAGGTAGAGATAGAGATATGGAGAAAAATATCTGATGGTACAAAACTTGTGAGTTGGGAAGCTACCTGATCATTTCAACCTCATGACCTGAAGAAGAATGAGAAATCCAGATGAAATCCAGACTGAGAATATGGGCCAGTTGAATCATCCCAGGCATCTCTAATTTTTTTCAAGCACCTTAGCTGAGATTCTTGGTCATAGAATAAACACAAACTGTCCCTAACAAGCCCTCCCCAAATTCCTGACAATACAAAAATGTGGGCCTCATAAAATGGTGGTTGTTTTATGCCACAAAATGTTGGGGTTGTTTGTTACACAGCAATAAACAACTGAAGCAGGTATGACGTTAAGAAGAAAATGTCTGAAAGATCATTTAGGGCTATATTTGTTAAATCCTTGTTTCAATCCCAAGGTGCTTGAATTACATTCTGAAAGCAATGAAGAATGATTGAAGGATCAACAAAGATGACTGAGTATGGGATATGAATTTGTAAGTTTACTCTCTAGATAATTCACAGGAAATAGATTAGAAGAAGATGAATCTTGAAAGGCATTATACTCAGGAAGCTGTTCTTGCCTGAAAGGCACTAAGGAGGGTTCCTGAGTGGAAAACATAAATTGATTACTAGTATATGCTTTCAAAGAGCTTACACTTTAGTAAGAGTGCACAGCAAGTCTTCTTCATGAGTATTTCCCGTAATTTATGGAAAGTTGTAAATATCAAGAAAGTTAGCGAAAAACACCTGAAACTAATATAATATTGCATGTCAACTGTAATCAAATTTTTAAAAAAGAACTCTAGGAATTTAAGAAGCGAGAGTAGGAAACAGTCATGTCTTTGGAAAAAGAGGAATTTATAAAGTAGGGTTTATAGAATGGGTAGGAAAATGACAGATAAAATTAGAGAAGCAATCAAAATAGAAGGAAGAATTGAGTAAAAAAAGAGATAAAATGGTAAAATCAAAGAGGCCTTGAAAGACTAATGTTTAGAATACAAAAAAAAATTTACTTTTAGCATATTTAACCTGCTAAACACATCAATTAGAAAAGCGATAAATCCAAGGAAGCTAAAATATGAAGAAAATATATTAAAAGAGAAATGGATGACACACACTTCAATCATCTCATTTGAATTTTAAAGATTAAATAAATATAGCTAAAATTTAATTTGCTGACAAAGAACTGGCATACCCTAATTAGGGCAGAGCATATTGTATTTTTCTCTTCCCAGCACACTTTCAAATTATTCATACTAATAATTTTCAGTACTTGAATTACTAAAACATATCATTTAATAGAATCAGCAAATAATAGAATTCTAATGCATTCTCAGATAGCAGGCAGTTAAAGTCAACTTTAATTGTTCCTATTAAATATACTTGAAAATACTATAGAACAAAAGGCTAAAAGAAAATAAATACAACAAAATTAAAAATTAACTATCTTTATAATGGGGATACATCAACTATCATAAATATATTTTTCTAACTTCTATAGTTTATGCTCGGTGTCAGAGGTATGCACTTAAAAGAGTTGAAAATATTGTGGGGTTTCATAACTAGCTGCCCCAAGATGTGCATCAGTTGTATGCAGATTATTTTAAGTTAAAGGCAATTTAAGCATGAGGCTAAAACTTATTCTCCTCCCTTTAACTACATAGAAGAATATGAATTAGGGACCTTGTCCACTCGAGATTATCAGAGTTAAGCCCTTGTGAATTCTCTATAGAGCAGGGCAAACTTCTGTTTCCTAAATGTCTGCTCTTCTTACCGTCCTGCAATGACCCTTAGACCTCCCAGGTGCATTATCTCATTCCTAGATCAGGATATGTTGTATACCTCAACACCCTTTCTATCTTGAAACCTCTTGTGTCTATATGACTTAAGACTCCCACATGAATGATGGGTTAACACAGATATGTATGTATTAAATTTGTTGTTGTTGTTTTTTTTTGCTAATATGTCTCATGTCTATTTGATTATTAGACCAGCCAGAAGAACTTTGAGGGTAGAGGAAAGCTTGTGCTTTCCCTACATTATGAAGTATAAATTGGGCACCAGAAATTACACCAGAAAGAGAGAAAGAGAATGAAGAGAGAGGAAGAGTGATAAAGAAAGAGAGAAAATGTTTGAATGAATAAGTGTACAACTCTTCATCTAACATACTTTTCCAATTTTAATGTCATAGTTCTAACTTCTATCCATCTAATTTTAGTATGAAAACTGATGTGAGGTGCAAATGACTCTGTCATTTCTAATTCAAGTGATACATTAATAAAAAGTTAGATTCTTTTCTCTATTCATAAAATCACCATTATGATTTGTTCATGGGGAAATAAGACATTTATGGTTTTATTGAAAAGGCTCCACCATCTGTGGGTGTGACTCAGAATGTGTCCTCGGTATTTCAGCATGTCCTTGAGCACAAAGGTCTGTGCATGGTAGCCTGGAACACTAAATTAGATGCAAGTATTAATTATATTGCCAAGTGTCTAATTTAAATATGTTCATTTTATACAGACTCACTATTAGTTAACATTTATAAAGACAAAATATTTGGCCCTGCTATAGTTTAAATTGCTCAGCATAAGAAATATTTAATTAATTGTTTCACTAAATCTGTTCTCAATAAAAAAGGAATATACAAGGTGAGGCAAATAAGCTTCCAGTTGTGAGGATGTGACAGTTAATTTTTGCATTATTATTTAATTTTATTCTTATTTTCCATCTGAACAACTGTAAATAAACTTTGCTCCACCCTGTATATCTACTGTATACTCACTTCAAGAAAAATACAACTTTAAAAAGTTTTCCATAATTCCATAGAAATATTTAACATCTTTATAATCTTCCATGTTTCAAGACTGATTGCCCTACTTGGATATATACCTTGTTATTCAAATTTGTAAATATAATTTTAAAAAGACAGATGAGTTTCCTTCCAATATTTGAGACAAAAGTTTTTTTTTTTTTTTTAAATTCTGTATTCTCTAGAGGATTGGGTTACACTGTAAGGTCTTGACACATTTTGAAGCAAGGAAAATCCTGGCATACACCTCATAGATGAACTAGAAGGATACAACCTAATACACACCTTATTAATATTTGAAACACACAGGTCACAACCCGCCATTAATAGCT
This sequence comes from Lasiurus borealis, assembly GCA_004026805.1. Lineage (NCBI taxonomy): Eukaryota > Metazoa > Chordata > Mammalia > Chiroptera > Vespertilionidae > Lasiurus > Lasiurus borealis. The sequence goes on from PVJN01047150.1 coordinate 8,757, forward strand.
AGTATGCAATAGCATTGCCACTATAGCTTCAAAATATCAAAATTCCTCTTTTTGTCTTTTATAGCCATTATGGAAATAGAAACTATCTGCAGCAAGTTTTTATGACAGCAGCTTTAACCACAGGATCTTTAATTCATAAGAATGAATCACATTGCTAAATTCAATTCAGCTGGCTATTCCTTACTCTTTCAATTACTGTTGACAACAGCAATTTTATGGTTACCTAATGTAGCTTACAATTACATGCATTCTATGTGAAGACATGCTTTTAGGAAAGACTCTATAGAATTCATTGCAATACTTTATAATAGCTAAAAAGGGTATAAATAATCTTTGAGTCTAATAGTGAAGGACTCATTTGCTCTATAAATACTCATTTTTCCATTTGAGGGAAAACTATATAGCCTTTAAAATCACCTTGTAAAGGAGGATTTAGTGATATGTTCCCAGAACAAGTTGACAATATTGAAGGTGAGAAAGACAGATTCTAAAACAGTGTAATCTCACTTTTGGAGATAATAAAAGTATATATGGATAAACAAAGGACTGGTAAAATAAATATTATAAATGTGTTTGTAATGAATTCTGAGGGGCACTACTGAGATTGATTTTAATTATTTTTTATTTTCAATGTTTTCTAATTTTCTATGAGTAGGTATTCCTTTTGAATCAAAGAGGAACCATGCTATTAAAAAATATTCATGACTTGAATTTAAGTTAAACTTGTCCTTTACATATAAAAATTTTTTATAGTAATAAAATCTCCACTTTTTCTTTACTTATGTAAATGGTAGTACCCCTTTGGCAATACATCAATATGTTTTCTAATAATGGAACTGCTTTCCACATTTAAACAATTTTACACATAGAGCCCTCATTTTAAAGTCGTGAAAAATAAATAGTAGTTAGCCATATGTGTAAACACTTAGATTTTATGGAAATTTTTAAATATATCCTAATTCTGTGTGCTTTACAGTCAGACTTTTTCAAAGAATGCTTTCTAAATTTAATAGAGAAGATTAGCTAGATATCAATCCTAATGCTTTTGTGAATAAAGAGAATGTTTACATATCCTTTATTATTGGACAGGTATTTTCAGACCTTTTAAAAATAAAACTTACCCATTTAAAGATCTAAAATGTGCTGCCAAGATTTCTGCAGAAATAAAATATTTTATGCTATTGTGGAGTAAAAATAAAGCCAGGTTATTAGTATAAGCTATTCTATGTGGATAAAAGAAAAACTGTATTATAAATATGATTATTTACTGTAATTATGAGCTTAATTTCTATCTTTGTGCTCCTAATAAAAGACTGAGAAACCTTTAAAAAATAAACAGTAATTGGCACTTCATAATTTTAAGAAGGTATTTAATATGATTGTTACAATTGCCATTCTTTTGGTGAAAAAAAAGATTATTGTTTTTTAATGTATTCTTTGAGAATAGGTGAATTCCAATTAAAAATATGCTTTGAAAATATTAATGAACATATGACATACGTAAGCTATATAGTGTAAGGATTGTAATTTTAAACTATTAGAATTACATGAACTAAAAGAGGGAAAATAAAATTGACAAACCCATTTTTTACCCCAAATGAGGTGTTTTTTTTTTCCACATCTAGGGAATATTGGATAATATGTATGTCCTTAGAAATCACAAATTTGTTAATTAGTATAACCTTGTGAAAAAATATGCAAATGGTTTTAGTTATTTGATTAAAATAAAAGTCAACTAAGGTCAGGAATGAATAAAAAAGCATAAATAGCTAAAAACAAACAACCAAACAAAAAAAACTCAATAAAACAGAAAGGCAACCAAACAAATGAAAGCATATATTTGCAAATTATACCCCCAATAAGGAGCTACTATCTAAAATATACAAATAACTCATACAACTTAACAGCAATAAAATTCAAACAACCCAATTAAAAATGGGCAGAGAACCATAACAGACACTTTTCCTAAGAAGACATACAAATGATGAACAGAAGTATAAAAAGATGCTCAACTTTGCTAGCTATCAGGAAAATGGAAATCAAAATCACAATGAGATACCACCTCACATCTGTTAGAATGGTTATTATCAATAAAACAAGAAATTACAAGTATTGGAGAGAATGTGGAAGAAAGGGCATCCTTGTACACTGCTGGTGGGGTGTGAATTCGTACAACCTATATGCAAAACAGTAGAAGGTTCCTCAAAAAGTTAAGAATAGAATTACCATATGACCTAACAATCCCTCTTCTAGGTACCTCCTCCCAAAATTTGAGAACACTACTTAGAAAGATATATGCATCCCCATCTTCATTGAAGCATAATTCACAGTAGTCAAGACATGAAAACAACTTAACTATTCTTCAACAGATAACTGGATAAAGAAGAATTGAGATATATAAATTCATGCACTGGGGTAGGGGGGATGTCCCTCAGCCTGGTCTGTGCCCTCTTGCAGCTGGAACTCCTTGAGGGATGTCCACCCGCCAGCTTAGTTCCGATCCCCTTAGGACAGTGGTCAGCACATGTGGCTCTTTGGCCCCTTGACTGTGGCTCTTCCACAAAATACCACAACCTGGGAGAGTCTATTTTGAAGAAGTGGAGTTAGAGAAAAGTTTAAGTTTAAAAAATTTGGCTCTCAAAAGAAGTTTCAATTTTTGTACTGTTGATATTTAGCTCTGTTGACTAATGAGTTTGACAACCACTAGATTAGGAAAAATCAGGCCTAAGCTGGCAGTCAGACATCCCTCTCACAGTCCAGGACCTCTCACAGCCTGGCTCACTCACTGCTCCTTAGCACCGCCTTGGAGATGGGCTTCTCAGCCATGAGCCTGGCTTCTGGCTGAGCTGCGCTCCCCTTGTGGGAGCTCAATGACCACCAGGGGGCAGCTCCTGCATTGAGCATCTGCCCCTTCCTGGTCAGTGTGCATCATAGTGATCGGTTGTTCCACCATTTGGTCGATTTGTATATTAGCCGTTTATTATATAGGATCAATCTATGAACAAGGAGGAGGTCACCCTTTCATTCCCCTAGGCTGTGTGCTTGATCCTTGGTGGGAGGTATATAAGAGGCAGCGGAGAAATGATACCCTTTCATCATTGAAGTTCCTCTCTCTCTTCTTCTCTCTCTCTCTTCCCACCCTCCTTCTGAAATCAATTTTAAAAAATTAAACAAAACAAAACAAAACAGAACGTCTGCAGGGAGCATTACCTAACACAAGTCATTCCTTGAAGAGGGATTAAAACAATGAATCACCATGTCTACCACTCTGCATATTATGCATCAACATATCTACCATAGTTTTAGGTAATGTTTAACCTATTCACTCCTAAACTATGGGATATACTTTGGACAGCCCTGCTATAAATTTTCCTTTTAAAGATTGTATAGATAAACATATATTGATTTGGAAGGAAGATATAAAACTGTCTTTATACACAGATGACCATATCATCTCTGTAATACAAAAACATTCCTAGAACTAATAAGCAATTACTAAGAAATAATATACAATAGTCAATCATTTCCTATATCACAACAATAAACAAGTAAGATTTGAAATTAAAAATGCAATACACCATTTACATTAGCAACTAAAAAAATAAAAACTAAGTATGAATCTAACAAAATATGTATAAAATGTGTTCCTCGCTATGATGAAAAATACAAAACTGATGAAAGGTATCAAAAAAGTATAAAATAAATTGAGAGATATTCATGTTCAAAGATAGGAAGATTCAATAATACAAAGATGTCAGTCTTCCTAACTTGATCTACAGATAGAATGCAATCACAAATTTCAATAAGTCATTTAGTGGATATTGAGAAACTGATTCTAAAGTTTTATAAACTTCAAAGAAAGAAAATAATATTGAAGGAGATGATAGAAGCTGGAGTGCTGACATTACCTGCCTTCTGTATTTTCCATCAAGTCACATTAACCAAGACATTGGTAACACATCAGAACAGACAAATAGACAGCATAAATGAACCTAGAGAACATTATGCTAAGTGAAATAAGCCAGTCAGAGAAAGACAAGTATCATATGATCTCACTCATATGTGAAATCTAATACGTAAACTAAACTAACAAGCAAAATAGAGTCAGATTCATAGACAGAGAGCAGGTTGACAGCTTGGGGGTCAGAGGGCAGGTAGAGGACGTGAAGAGATTGAGTAAAAAAGAAAAAAGAGAAAGAAATCATGGACATGACAACAGTGTGGTGATTACAGGGGGACATAGAATAAAAGTAGAAGAAAGTATAGGGAGCATAAATAGTGAAGAAATTTTTTAAATAAATAAATTTTTAATGAAAAAAAAATGTTATAGCAAATATTTTAAAAAGAATACTAGACAAATAGGTCAATGGAATACAACAGAGAGATTCTAAAATAGATCAAAACAAATAGGCCTTGACAAAGAAGCAAAGGCAATGTAATAAAGCAAAGTCAGTCTTTTTAACAAATGGTGCAGGAATAACTGAACATGCACAAAATTGAATCAAGACCCCAACCTTACACCCTTCACAAAAATTGGATCATAGACTTAAATATAAACAGAAAACTATTAAAATTCTAAAATATAAAATATGAAAAAACCTAGATGACCATAGTTATAAAAAAAGCATTTTAAGTAAAGAATAGTCACAATCCATAGAAGAAATAATTGATAGGCTGGATTTCATTAATTAGAAACATCTGTTCTGCAAAAAACAAACAAACAAAAACCACTACCTAGAGAATGAAAAGACAAGCCACATTTTGGTAGAAAATATTTGCAAAAGACACATCCAATAAATGACTCATCCAAATTCTACAAAAGATTCTAAAGCTCACAATAAGGAAACAAACAACCCAGTTAAAAATACGGGTCTAAGATCTTAACAGATACTTCATGAAAGAAGATATACAGATGTGAAATAAGCCTGTAAAAAGATGCTCCACATCATATGTCATCAAGGAAATGAAAGTGAAAACAACAAACAACACAAGAGGCCTATTAGAATGGCCATAATCCACAACACTGACAATACCAAATGATGAGTAGGATGTTGAGCAATAGCAATTCCCACTCAATGCTAGAGGGGATGTAAAATGCACAGCTGGATTGGAAAAGAGTTTGGCAATTTCTTACACAACTAAACATCCTCCTATTATACAATCTGACAATCACATTCCTTGCTTTTATCCAAAGGAGTTGAAATATTATGTCCCTGTAAAGATCTGTTCAGAGATATTTATAGCAGCATTATTCATAATTGCCTAAACTTAGAAGTGAACAAGAGGCCCATCAGTAGGTGAGTGAATAAATAAACTGTGGAACATACTGACAATGGAATATTATTCATCACTAAAAAGAAATGAGCTATCAAGCTTTGGAAATAAATGGAGAAAAATTAACATAGCAGTCTAAAAAATATAAAAATATGAAGACTGTACAATAAATCAGTGGTTGACAGGGGTTGAGGAAGGAAGAATGAATAGAAGAACACAGACTTTTTTAGAGGAGTGAAGCTCTTTCTATAATATTTTAATGACATTATAAATTTTTCCAACCCATAGACTGCACAACCCCAAGAGTAAACTGTAATGTTAAACTATGGAATTTGGATGATAATGATGTGTCAATGTAGTTGCATCAGTTGTAACATACACTGAGTGGCCAGATTATTATGATCTCTGAATGCATAATAATCTGGCCTCTCAGTATACATACACACACACACACACACACACACACACACACACACATACACATAGTAGATATTTATCCTATCTAATAAAAGAAAAACATGCAAATCCACTGCACCTCTGCTATGCCCACAAGCCATGCCCAGCAGCCAATCAGGAGTGAGTATGCAAATTAACCCAACCAAGTTGGCGGTTATTTTGCATATTCAGGCACAGACCGAAGACTGAAGACAGTGGAAGGAAGACAAGTGCTGCAGAAGGGAGAGAAGCTTCGGAGAAACAAGCAGGGCTAGATAAGGGAGGGAAGCAGGCAGGGCAGCGCAGATGGCCGCAGGAAGCCCTATTCTTGCAGAAATCTATATAATATATAATCATATATATATATATATATATATATATATATATATATATATATACACTCAGGCCTAGTGCATGAGTTTGTGCATGGGTGTAGTTTGGCCAGCCTGGCCAGGGGCAGGAGACATGGATGGTTGGCTGGCCTGCCTGATGGTCGAACTCTTGGTGGAGGGGACAATTTGCATATTAGACTTTTATTATATAGGATATCTACTGAGTGGCCAGATTATTATGCGTTCAGAGATCATAATAATCCAGACATTCAGTGTATACTAGTATACCACTCTTAAGGAGGATGGTGATAATGAGAAGAGCTCTGAATGAGCTGGAGCAAGGAGTATATGGGAAATCTTCTTACTCATTTTTTTAATAGTGTCCTAAAAATAGTCTATTAAAAATTAAGATATTGTTTGCAACATTTCCTGTAATAGTACAGAGTTACATGTCCATTAGTAAGGGAGTGAATAGATAAAATATGATCCATGCTGTGGTAAATTGTAAATTTAGTCACAAATTCTTACTCTCCCTGCATCTATGCCCTTACAGTGTGTTGTTAAAAACAGCCCTGACAAAAGCTGAAGCCTACTTCTCCCACCTTGAATCTGGTTTGGCCACGTGACATCTTTTGTCTAACGGGCATTATCTATAGATGAGACAAGCAGAGGCTTGACAAATGCTTGCACATTGGGGCCTGTTCCTTTGCCACCAGATGAATGAGCTCAGCTGAGCCAGCCTGTTGGAAAAAAGAAAGGCCATGTGAGGAACTGAGGCACCTTAGCTATTAGCTGCCAACCTCCAGAGTATGGATGAGGCCACTCTAGACCATCTAGCCATCAAATAACCTCCCAACTGAACATACATGTGTAAGAAAGCTCATCAGAGATCAACCAAACCTAATTAGGCTAGCTTTATTAGAACTGTGCAGCTGACCTTTTAAAGCCTCTAAGTTTCGGGGCTGTTTGTTTCACAGCAATAAATAATTGATACCATTCATAAAATTAAATACCATGGAGCAATTTTAAAAGAATGACATGATTATGTGCATATCAGTAAACTGACATGGAAAACTTGCTGAGAAAAATTAGCAAGAAAAAACAGGTGGGAGCTTGCCCAGGGTGGGAATGGCTGGGGGGGGGAGGGAGAGGGAGGCTCAAGCAGGAAAAAGGAGACATATGTAAAACTTTAGACAATATGTAAATTTTTAAAAAATAGACAAAACATGAAGATCTTGTAACTTTACAAGCTATCCTGTAGCCTTGCACTAAATATATTTTATGTTGTTCATAAAAAGAAAAATATTATATATGGTTTATGGATTATGAAGATAATAA
>PVJN01047151.1:0-16145 GCA_004026805.1 Lasiurus borealis
CTTGCATCTATATGCAAATATTAAGCAAAGAATGCTTTCCATTAAAGAGTTTAGGTGAAATCCTCACCTGCTGATGTGGGTGTTGCTCGAAATGTCCCTGATACCATTTCTCCAAGACTTGAAGAAGAATTTCCACTGGACTTCCTAAAATATAGAAAAGGAACTTAAGAGTACTTCCCCAGATCCTTTAAAAATAGAGTTTGACAGCACAAAGCTTTCTTTGGCCTTAATCCTCCTAGATAATTCAAAACAGACCACATCCTGTATAGAGACAAACTTCAAGTATCTGTCCAAATGTTTTCTTTGACCTCATTTCTCAGGGGAACTAACTGGGACCTGGAAATATTTTGCAAAAATATCTCTTCTAGTTATCCATTTCAGATATTAGGCAGAAGAATGTTTTTGTGAGCAGCTTGCTTTTCACTAGCACAGCTCACCAGGGCACCACATCGATGTCAAACACAGCTCAAAGCAAGCAGTAAGAGCTGGAAGAAACATTTCTTCTTAGAAGCGATTATGTGTGGATCAGAATTAAGCACTGACAGTTTTGTGCCCCAGGATAGAAGATCATCAGCACTGTTCTCCTCATGTGGTTCTGGAAGCTTCCCTGCAGTCCCTGGAGGCCCGCAGGAGCCCACCTCTCTACTTTTCCATGGTTCCTCCTTTTCTGTGATTCAGAGTACAGTCCCCAGGGTCAGAGTGATCTGAATTCTTCTCCTGGCACATCAGACCACATATCTGAGTTTCCTTATCTATTGAGGAGCAGCTACACCTCCCAGGATCACTATAAAAAAAATAAGATCATGTCTGTAGCTCTTGGCTTGACTCTTGCACCTTCTGCAAAGTAAGCTTTCAGTTCAAAAGTACTTAAGTCTAGAATGATATTATGAAAAGTAACTATGCTAATAAAAGACTTGAAGGTGATCAGGCTAACAGGGGAGGGCAGTTGGGGGCAATTAGGCTGGCAGGTGAGCGGTTAGGAGGCAGGGGGGTCTTGGATTGTGAGAGGGATGTCCGGCTGACCTTTTAGGCCCTATCCTGCCTATACTGGCAGTAGGACATCCCCTGAAGGGTCTGAGATTAGAGAGGGTGCAGTCTGGGCTAAGGGACACCACTGCCCCTCCATTCACGAATTTCGCACACTGGTCCACTAGTAAGTATTTAAAATAATAAATAAACCAACAATTTTGGAAATAATTCATTTATTATTTCATTCAACATAAATTTATTGAGTATCCACTGTTCTAAAAATTAGGGGTGCAACAGTGGGAAGGAGAATGCAAAATCCCTTCATATGTAGAGATAGACTCTATATGTGGGAGATATTATTATCAAACAGATGAATAGGTAAATATATAGTATTTCTCATATTAATAAATGCAGCAGAAAAAACTAAATCAGGATAGAGATGGGAAGTGGATACAATTTTAAATATGGTAGCAGGAAAGAGGTACTGAAAAGGTGATATTGAACAAAGATCTGAAGCAGATGATGGAATGATCTGGTGGAAATATGAAGGAAAGGGTTCTGGTAAGGGGGAACAGCAAGTACAAAGGTCCTAAGGCAGAAACATATTATGGATATGTTTAAAGAACATCCAGAGAGAGAAAAAATTTAGAGTAGGAGGAACAAGAGGAATTAATAATATCATAGTTGTGTCGAATACTAAACAAGATTGACAAGTAAAAGTGGGGTTGACTGTACTTTTATTTCTATCACTATTTAAGAGGTTCCTATATGCCAAAGGCAACAGGACCCCTAAACAGAGGAGTTATTGAAATGGAAAAGGATCTAACAGAAAAAGGAGGTCGAGGATCAAAAGAAAGAACTGCTTCTATTTTAGGACTTACAAAAAATGACACCACATATCCAATCAAGGCTCCCATGTAGGCTCACATGTGTAGGCTCACATGTGCAGGCTCCATATGATTCTGATTTCTCTCAACCTTGAAATGCCTGCACCCTGAGATATGTGGCACTTCATTAGTTCCCTAGAGGTGGATCCATCTGAAGCTAGACAGAATCTTTATCTTATTACCAAGACATGGCAGGTGCCACAAAAATCTCTGGGTGGAGAAGGTGCTACTGGTACCAGGACCCACACGGACCACTGCATTCTGTGCCAACTTGAGAGAAAGTCTCTGAGAGTTAACCAGAAAGAGCCAGTTATCCCACTTCCTGTACTGAGAAACATATCCCAAGGGACCCTGATCAAGGACAGCTTAGGTTCCAAGCAGCAGGTGGATTCCAGTGTCACTGAGCTTCAGGGAGAATGAATATCTGAAACACCTTTGTGTCCATTTCAGAAACTCCTCACACATAGAAAAGTATTTCTTACTTTGAAAGCACCAAGTTTGAAGCCAGGAAGCAAACTTGAAAATATCGCCTAATGTTCCCACACCTCCCCGCTTCCCCAAAGTTTATAGAAAAGAAGGAGGCTTACCCTCCGTGAAAACGTCCTCTTTTTTGTTCTTGCTGAATCCGGATGTTCTCCAATCTAAGTGGACTTGGGATGAAGCCAATCTCACAGCCCTCTTTCACCAGCCTTCCTATCCACCAGTCATTGTTATACTTCTGGAATGCAGAAATAAAACTGCTATCAAGAGTAACATACTTATCTTCACATTCCATTTATTAATTTCAGGGGACCAGAAGGATAAACCACTATTCATAATATATATTGTACTATACTATATAGTACATATATACAAACACAAAGGGGGGGGGGTCTACAAACTTTGTATCTAAAGGCCCACATAGTAAATTTTTAGGTTTTGCTGTCTATATACCCTCTGTTGCAACAACTTGAATCTGCTGTCGTAATGGGAACGCATCCATCCACAGACAATGCAGAAACACGTAAGCATGACTGTATTTCAATAAACCCTTCCTTTCCAAAAAAAGGCAGATGAGCAACAAATTCCTGGCCTGAAGTCAGGTCCTAACCTTTGCATTCCTTTGGCCCTTATCAAAAAACCTTAGCCCATTCTTAAGGAATAGATTGTATAAGACTAAATATGCACAGGGGTAATTGAAATTCTGGAAGATAAGATAGGCAAGTCTAAAACAAAAACATTTAATAGTCTGTTATTTACCAAAGGCTTTTAGGTAAAAATCCATGATGCTCTCTGTAATCTTCTATCATTGAGGAAAAGTTGTAATCTTCTGAGGGGAAGCAGACTTTACAACCTCAAAATATGCCACCCCAAATTTTAATTATTCTAAGCTGATAATTTTCAAGAAATGAGACTCAGGAAAAAGAACCACTGACTTTCTCCCTAACTGCCTAAAAGAATTTAGAGGGCCCGCTGCAGAAGGGTAATATCATCATAGATAACTATAGTTTAATATGAGCCATAAGATGCTTTTTCATCTCATTGTGAATTGGCTTCCTGCCCTCTGCAGTGCCAAACCACACACACACACACACACACACACACACACACACACACACACACTCTCTCTCTCTCTCTCTCTCTCTCTCTCTCTCACACACACACACACACACACACACACACACACACACACACACTCTCTCTCTCTCTCTCTCTCTCTCTCTCTCTCACACACACACACACACACACACACACACACACACACACACACACACTTTTTCCTTAGCTCCGGAATGACATATAAGTTGTAACTGCCCAGTCTGTTCTTGGGTCTCATTTTCTTGGGGAACTCCTGTAGGTGCAGACATGATAAATTTGGTTGTCTCTCCTGTTACTCTATCTCATGTTACCTTGGTTATTAGACTAGTCAGAAGAATTTAGGAGGGCAAAAGCATAATTTTTCTTCCTCCCACTTCCAAATATAGGTTTGAAAACTAAGGTCCACCTTCCTACCTGAAGAAAAAAGAAGCACAAGCCTACAAAGAATAAATATTATATATGTGTATGTGGATTAAAAAACAAACAAACACCAAAACCTCCAAATGGCCTGAAGCCCAACAGGAACACCAGGATTTCTATTTAAAGTTCCATGACCGTAAACTCAAACCACCCATGCAAAGACTTCAGTCAATATAGCGTGAGCCTCTGTCAATATGGCTCATTTGAAGGGTCCTGCAAAAACTGTAGTTATAACGATAGATTTGAAGAATCCTAGGGTAGATGGCTCATTAAATCCAACTTATCTTCAAGGGAAAGTTTCAGCAGGGGATTTCTAGAGAGCAGATATTATTTACACCCTCCAGAGAGGATTCCCAGAGCTTCCTTTATTGTTTTTATTAGTATTGGGCAAGATAACTCTCTAGCTTTGATCCAAAAAGTATCTGGTTGTTTTTTTTCTGAAATGTAACAACTTTATGTAGTACACTTTGCTTAGCTCAGAAAAAAACATGGAATGTATATACATGTCACACCAACCCACAGCAAAGGTTTCATTGTATCATCACAGCACGAAATTCTACATAACTGTAAGTAATTCTGAATACCTGCCTCATGCCCAAAATCAAAGAGATGTGGTTGAAGGGGTTAGTCTTTACTGTGCACACAGCTCCTATGTAAAGCACGCAGTGCGTGTAGTATGAGACAACACTGAAGAAACGTGAATTGAGCCAATATAAAATTTTGAGCAATCTAGGTCTTAGTTTTTCCCATCTTTTTATCTTATTTTGGGATAACAGGCCTGAAATCAGAGGCATATTTATTTTTGGGTAACAGAAAGCAAAAGGACCCATTTAGAATCTTTGGGTGCACAGGCCTGGTATTTAAATTTCACTGTAGTGGGGACAAAACAGACCCTGAGTCATAGTTTCCTGGGCTTTAAGTTATTTCCTGGAATGGAATTAAATGAATCCACTGGAACACTAATTTATTAAATGGTATCCAAGTGACCTTAAAGGGCTTCCTGAAATGGTTACTGCACTTCCCAATATGTTTTAACTGAGTTATAGGAAGCAGACAAAACCCAGAGAGAATCTGAGGCAACATAAATGAATGTGCTTTGAGAGTAAGTCATTATATACATTCAAGAATTTAATTTTTGCACCAATTGGCATATGTGAGAAGGAGAGCTGCAGCTTTCCTCTGCATTACTAGTAAGCTTTTTCATTACTGAAAAGTACTTAAAACTGCATGATAGACAGCCTATGCGGCAATGAATGGGGGAAAGGGTACAACTTCATTATAGAAATGTGTTCATTGGAGTTGCTCTTCCACGAGCATGTGCCAGCTTCCTGGCAAGGTCACCTCAGTGTTCCAATCATTCTCATCTTGATCTCCCTAAGATGATTAGTGCTTTCTCTTTCTAATGTTTTCTTATCTGAAATTTCAAGATTTGAAACAAGTGGCTCTAATCCACATGGGATTACCAGCTCAATACCAATGCATCAAACTGCCAGACTAAAGAGGTCATTGATCAAGGAGCATATAGATTAGAAAGCAACTGACAGGACAGATTGGGAATATTGACGGGTTGGGGGAAAGAATAAAATACAGCAAAGTGGGCATGTTGGTGTGCGTGAGGATGGAATAGGTGAGAACTCTTGCCTTTGAAAGTTCTGCTTTCCTTTGAAAATGATGGGTGTTAGCAACTAATGAATATGGTTGGCCATTTTTTATGGGAATGGCAAAACTAAATCTACTTAACCATTCATATACCAGGGCACATGTTTAGGTCATGGGCCTTTGTCTTCCAGGCAAATGTTGACATCAAGAAAGCGTACTCTTCCGAAACCTGTTTGGCTCAGTGGATAGAGCGTTGGCCTGTGGACTGAAAGGTCCCAGGTTCAATTCCGGCCAAAGGCATGTGCCTGGGTTGTGGGCTCAATCCCCAGTGGAGGGTGTGCAGGAGGCAGCCCATTAATGATTGTCTCCCATCATTGATGTTTCTCTCTCTCGCCCCCTCTTCCTTACCCTCAGAAATCAATAAACATATTAAAAAAAAAGAAAGCTCACTCCATCAAACTGATGCTTCATCCTGTCTCCCATTACCAAGGCAATCTTTGCCTGCACTCATCTTTTTCCTGCACGTTCAGTGAAGAAGTGTTCCCCCCGCTTCCTGTTAAAGGTCTACCCTGCACTTGGACTCTGGACCCCACCCTTCTTGTCTACTCAAAAACTTTACTCCTTTGCTCTCTCCTCTCCTTTCATCCTCTTTTCTCCTCCTCTTCTCTCCCCTCCCATCTTCTTTTCTTCCCTCCCCTGCCCTTTCTCCTCTCCTTCTTCCCCCTCCTCTTCTTCTTCCTCTTCCTCCTTCTTCTTCTTCTCTCTCTATTTGTTAATATTGGCATGTACAGATGTTCCAATAGCTCCTGTCTTGAAAGGAAACTGCTTTTAAATTCATACCTTCTCAGTCTAGTGATGATCAGTGTCAACTTCCTTGAAAGCATTGTCTACACTTGCTAAATATACTTCTCTTCTCTCCTCATCCCATTTCATTTGGCTTCATCTCTTCAATTCCAGACAATGGTCCCAATGACTTCCCTGCTGCTGAGCACCACACTGCCAATCCAATGTCCATTCCTCACTCCTCATCTTGGGTGACGTGTCACATTTGCCACAGCTGACTGCCTCCTCCTTGAGGACACACTCCCCTCCTGATGTCCACATATTGCTCCATCCTGGTTTTCCTCCTCTATCTCAGACTTCTCCTTTCCAGTTTCCTACTTCGTTGAATCTTGTCATGTTCGCCATCCCTGCAGGATGGGATTCCTTTGGGTTTTAATGCAGAGCTACCTTCTCTCCTCCCTCTACTCTTTTTTTTTTTAGTAAATGACTTCCTTCATTACCACAGCTTTAAATGCTATGCATCAACAAATGATCCAAATTTATTATCTTTGGCCCAACCCTTTCCTCTGAGCTCCAGATTCTTGTAGCTAACTTCCTACTTGATATCTTCTTAGAAGTGTCCACTCCCCAACCGCTCTCCCCATCTGTCCTCTTCCCACCCAAATAATATCCATCCCAGTTGCTCAATTTCAGTTCCTACTCTCAGTCCATCACCTGTGCTGCTCACTGAATTACTATAACATATCTCAAATCAGTCTACTTTTCTCTATCTCACTGTCACCAGGCTGGCTCAAACCCACGGTCTTGCCTGATTCCATATTTATGCCACTCTCATCCATTATCTCTACCACAATCAGAGAACCTTTAGAAAGTAAACTCATCTCACTTCTTATTACATTCACAATAAAACCTGAAGTCTTCCCATCACCAAAAGGTTCTACTTGACTGGTGCTCTACTTGACTTTTACAATGCTGTCTCCTACAACTCGGCCCCCTGGGCTCACTGCATTCCAGCCATATGACTTTCTCCCAGTGAACGGATTGTGCCAGGCTATTTTCCTACCCCATGTTCTTTGTACATGCAGATAGATTCCTTGTCCTATAAGATTCCCCTCCTTGGCTTCTCCTCATCCTTCAAGTCTCTGTTTAAAGGTCACATTCTCGCAAAGGCTTTCTCTGATCATCCCTATATTTGGAAGTATATAACCCCCTCATCCTTATATTTAAAAAATTTCGGCATGTGGTCCATTTCCTCCCCTCTAAGAATTCATAATGTAGAATTATTTTTATGTTCATTATGTGTATCCTCAGTAGAATTTAAGTCTATTAGAAAAGGATCTTGTTCATTTATAGCTGTTGAATATCTGCAGGGCCTGGCATATACTATAGAACTATATCTCAAGTGAGTGACTATACAAATGTAGGTCACTTGGGTATAATGCAAGGATAGTGAGACATCTGTAGATATCATATGTTTGACACACTTAGTATTAAATAGTACAAATGTTAAAACTATGTATATATGTCCTGCTATCACTAATGCCATGGTAGAACGCAGCTTCAAAGACAATGATTTTCAGAATTGTTATATATTTACCATGCAAGCATCTCAGTGACATTAAGTGACATGTTTAAGTTGATCACATTCTTCAGGCTCCTCCATTCTCAGGTTTCATCTTATCGTCCCACCTCTATGCTCTCTTTTTTCTAAGGTCTAATTTCCAATGCTTCCTCTAGTGGAGCCAATGGAGACTATCAAGTAGGCCCCCAATTCCATCAGAAAATTTTGTGCAGAACAGAGAAGGGCAATTCTTCCCTCCTGACTCAGCTTAATTCTTGTGTCCATTTTCCAGATGCTGTCTTGTCCCCTTGACTCCAGCCCCCCTCCATCAGCTATGCCTTTTTCTTCCAATATATTTCACTGGGTTCAACATCTCAGCATGGAAAATATGCTTACATTTTTCCCATCTTAAAAAAAAAATCAAAGCTAAATTTAAAAACAATGCCTCAGCTCTTTATCTTCTCCTGATTAGAGCCCCGTCTCCTTTCCAACTGCTAGCATTTAGGAAGAGAAAATTGCAATTTTGCTTTTCTGGCATCCAGATTATATGGATAAAGGTTTACTAAGTATCTTCATGGGAATTTCATAGCACCCCTGACCTAGTGTATCTAAACGCAAATTTGTAACCAAATCCATCCCCATAACAAGTCTTCTCCCCTCTCTGCCTTCCTTATTTTGATAGCTGACCCTTGCTTTTTCAGGTAAGCTGGAAAAACTAGCCTCCACCCTTCATTTCTTTTTTATGTCACCTTCCCCAATATTCCCTGCCCACAGGAAATCCCAATCCTGTCTACTCTCCCCTTCACTCTCTCTCCAATCTGTTGTCTCTCTCCACCCTCCCTGCCACAGCCACTGTCCAGCCCCACGGTGTCTCCCTAACCTCTGCAATACTCTCTCGTCCATCTAAGTTAAGACACAGGCTGGTCACATCCAGCCTTTATTTAAAATTCCTCTCCAGGCCACTGCCTGGTAATAAAGTCCAGGCTTCTTGCCATGGCCTACACAGTCCTTTTTAAAAACAAACAAACAGACAGACAAATAAACAAACAAACAAAAAACAGTCTCCTGCCTCTCTGCCCTGGCCCATCCCCGGTACCATTGCCCTTCAGCCATCTGAATTGCTCCTGGCAGTTCCTTCCACTAGATACACCCTCACCCCAGGCTGGCTCCCTCAGGCTTCTTCACCACTTCCATAGAGCATTCTGGCCTCTGATCCTTCTACTCCCCAGCTTGGTGCCCCTACCCCCCAGCTCTTTATCTGGGTTCCCACCACACCCATTCAGTTGTGCTGCAATCGAACTTGTCACCCCAGACTGACATTTTCCTTGTCAGTCTCTTCCACCAGCTCAGAGCTCTCTGGCAGCAGGGAACAGGAGCCGCCATCTCTGATCCCCACCAATGCCCAGTATCATGTCTGATGTAAAGCAGGATTTCAATGTACCCAGGTTCAGTAAATAAAAGTTTTGGGTGTCAATAGTTCACCTTTCGAGTTGAGGAGCTTCAAGTCCTCCTCGGACTGCTCAATCCCTTAAACTTTCTGTTTCCCAAAGACCTTTGCCCCTGTCTTGGCTTTAACACTTTAATGATTACACTCATTAGTGTTGATTCCAAGGTCCAGGGTCTCAGGGTTATAGCCCAGATGTTTATACTGACAACATCCTGTGTAAATGGTCTCAGGGTAGGTGCCCTGCCAGCCGAACTTATGTTTCCCTAAGTCAGACCCAAATCTAAGGCTCTGTGGTCATGCATGGTGACTAAAAGGTGACCAGAGGACCCCAGGTCTGTCCAAAATCCACCCAGTGATGACTGTGAGCCAAAGCTCAGGCTTTGGCCTCATGGCAGGTTAGGAGACGCAGAGTGCCCTCCATTTACCTCTTTAATGTGTAGAAAGTCCTTGGCATCGAAGGAGATGGCCGTGCTTGGGACAGGCACATCCTCATCCAGGGCGCCACAGTAGCTCACGTTCGTCTTCACAGCAAAGGCTACAGGCTTGGACTAGGCCCCGTGCCATGGAGTAAGGAAGGAAGGAGGAAGACAGAGGAGGAATTTTCATATTGAAATGTAGTATTATATCAAGACAAATGATAAGAGCAGGCAGGAGGGGAAATCATGTTGCTAAGGAGGATCTCCACTGGGTTTCACATGGTCAGGCAGCATGGAGACACTTGCAGACGTGGCACTGAACACTGCTGATTCAGTGCCACTGCCTCAGTGGTACCAGCCCACCCACCCTCCCCCTGCACTGGTACTTTCCAACATCCCAGACAAACATTGTGCCCCTAACTACTGAAAAGGAATGGAAGTGGGAGGGGCTGTCTGCTTTGTCCTCTGGTCATACCTTCCCCCCGACCCCCTTCCCCCCCCTCTTTGGATATAAGAAACGGATGCTGGGTCTTAAATAAAAAGATTGTGTGTTTGGGGAGGAGGGGGGCAGGGGGGCGGCGCGGTGAGTGAGCAGCTCAGATCTGAAAACCTGTGGGATCCCACTCAATAGAATACCTTATCCTGCCGGGGAAGCGAAAGGCCCGCGGACGTGGACAGGAAGCAGAGCTGCTCACTCATCGACTTCTCCCCAACTACCAAGGGCTGGTTCCGAAACTCCTCTGGACCAAGTGCCCTTGGGCTGGTGCCCCCTGGCAGAGGCTACACAAACCCCTAGCCTATGCGAATGCCACTGCCCTGACATTTGGGCGACCACAACAGCCACCAAGCAGACTCTGAGAGAAAACTAAAACACAAATTAGCCACAAACAAGAGCATAAGGTTCCTGCAACTCCGGCTGCTTTGTTATTGGTTCATACCTACGAGCTGTGAACATGGCTGGGGAGCAGTGCTGGAGACAGGACCTGAGTGAGGGTCCCACTGGTGACCCTTAGCAGGCACTGCCCCGAAGCCCCCCTGCCAGCCGACACAGACATTGCAGGTTGGGGAGCAGAGGAGGATGCCTCATTACAGGCACCATTCTCCTCTCTCTGCTCTTTTAACACTCTTACTATGACTCTTCCCATCCTGACATTTAAACGTGCAATTTGTTGCCTCCTGTGGGTGCGGAGATTTCTGGGGGCGGGGGGGGGGGTGCGGGGAGAGGGGGAGAGCTCTCCTTGTGGATATCTGAAGGTCTATTTTGCAATGCCTTTATTGCTCCTCTTGGCTGCAATGCTAATACTTGTTCAAAGTTCTGAACTTCATGCTGAACTTGAGGTGGGAGATGGAAACCAAGAGGCAAGATCAACAGGGAGAACCACAGAGCAAGTGTGGCCTGAAATGAAGGCCCATGTCATGGAACAGGTGGTGAAGCTGGATCCTTAGGAGGCTCTGCCAACACTGGGTGTGATGAGCTTGGTATTGGCTACGATTGCTAAGCTGGAAGATGACCAAAAACTTCACCTCCAAACCAAACACAAAAGGGTGAAGTGTCAGTGTATTGGGCAAGTGCTCTCCACAGAAATGTTTTGAAACCTCACTTTGGGGTGAATGGATCAGAGAGCCTTACAACCTGGTGCCTTATCAGGATGATTATAAAAGGATGTTTTCAGAGAAATCCAAGGAAGGGGAAGAGCAGCTCATCAACATTCCACTTTAGGACCAAAGAGGGGCAGGAGTCACCTTTGCTCTCTCCAGCTGGATGGCCGCCTGCTGCTCTCTCTCCTGCCGGATCGCTTCCCTGTCCTCTTCCAAGGAGACATCGGAGTCCGAGGGCCTGCTCGTGTAGGAATCCGCAGAACCCTGGAGAGGAAGACGCAGAGTGGGTTAAATGCGGTGACGGGAAGCTTCTTGAACCGTCCCATCGTACAGCATCCTAAGTGGGTTCTTTTCATTTGCCTGGAATTTGACGGGCACACCCTGGGCCTTCTTGCATATATAAATTTAGACAGCAGAATACAGCTAAGCAACTGAGAAATTCCAAAGGTAGCGATGTTGTGAAGAAAATATTTTGACTAGGTTAAGTGCTAGGAAGTAAACTGCAATGAAAATGATGTGATAATCAGCCCCAGTTCTTCTTATTCCCTGCTATCTTTATATGAAGCTCACATTCACTTGTGAAACTGGAGTTTAATTCCATTCTCTCTTCTAAACACACCTCTAAAAGGAAAAGGAGTCAGTCTATAACAAGAGCTAAATCCTATGTATAGCTGGGGCTGCAGGTAACTGATTTGCCCAGAATTTCAACACAGGGAAGTGAAATCCTGCATTAGCAAAATGACTTTCCAGTTCCAATGTCAACACCACTGAACTTCTCCAACTATAAAAACGGTCATCATTGTCCTACAGCAGTCATACTTGGTCACTGAGCCAACAAGCCATGCACCTTGAAGAAGAAAACAAGGGTGTCCTTAATTGGTGCCCACATCTAGAAGGGCTACTGCAACAACACTGACATCCAGGCCCGATGGTTGCGGCCCATGGACTAAGGTCCCCAGCATCACTTGGAGCTCCCAACATGAGAAGAGATGAAAACTCTAGCAGCTAGTTAAAAAGTCACTCCCCCATCTCATCCTACCCCACTCCCTAAAATCCTGGAAGCTTGCCTTCTGGGTGCTACAAGAATATCGTCCTTACAACATTCTTAAGCTGGCATTACAAGTTGATATTTGCATAGACGATGACATTTACACAGCAGAGGTATGGACAGGACTGATGTATTGGGCATGTTTCATAAACCATGCACAGACCTTGAAAAGCATAGGCCTATCCATATAGCTAAGACTTTGTTAATGAAAGTGAAAAAAGACTCTAACAGTGGTTGACTGCTTTGAGATGGGCCCTTTGAATGTTTTCTGAATGTTCACTTATACATTATTTGTGAATTTGCTGCCTGTAAAGAAAACGTTGCCTCTCAGTAGCAGGTGTTAATCCAGCTGGGATGTTTTTGCCCATCATAAAAATAAAAATAAAAATTCCCTAGCACAGATCATCCTGACAGCCTAGAACAATAACCTCTGGTTAGAAGTTTTGTCAGTGTCCAGCAGAACCCTTGTTCCAAATTCTTGCCTCTGCAACCTAATTTTGAGAATTTGGTGCAAGTTACTTAGATCACTCCAGACTCAAGTCTTCCTAATCTGCACAATGGAATAAAAGAAAATAAACAGCTAATATGTATTAATCTGCTGTTTATATCAGTGTGGCACTAGATGCTCTGCACACTTTATGTCATGGAATCCTTACAGTCAGCCATTTCAAACTCTACACAGACATGCATTTGATACTAAAATATTTTCTCCAGGACCTGGCACATAGTAGGCACACACTAGCCATTCTCATTCCCTTCTTAGTGTTGATATTTCTACATTGACTTTTTAAAAAAAGAATTCACAGATTCTAATCACTTTTCAACTCATTTATAATATGTATGCGTAACAGCCCATCTTGAAATATATCCATTTCTTCTTATTATAGTTGCTGCAAAGAAAACACTGTCTCTCCCCCACCTTTATTGAGGTGTAATTGACATATAACACTGTGTACCTATTGTGTGCACTAATATGATACACTATTTGTTTAATAACTGCAATGTGCCTAAATCCAGGCACTTTGTGTAGCACCTTGGAAAGTGCCCTTTGCAGAGGAAATTCATTTGTCAGCCAGATCCTCCTGTGCAAATCTACTGGGAAAAAGTCTGGACCCACAAAAGGAATAAGTACAAGGCGACTATTTTATAGATGCATTCATTGCTTTCAAACACGCTACCCTGAATCTTTTAAAAACAGAGTTCTCTCAGAACATCTTTTCTCCAAATTTAGTTATACTTGCATAAAATCCAGAGTTAGTGAGAAAGGACACAATGCTTCTGAAATATACATGAAAACAGTTTTGAGTTAGTCCCAGGTGATGCTTTGCTAAAATGTGACGTGCAGGAGACCAATGGCTGTGGGAAGATGTCTGGGCCATAAAGTGATTAGGATGCAGGCAGTCAGGAAGGAGGCATTTGCCTTGTTTGAAAACGTGCTGGGGAAGGTAACGGACTACAATTCACAATAAAGCAGGCTGCCCACTGCTGCAATGAGTCAAACAGCTAAAATACACAACCTACTGTTGACAGAAGGAGATGGCTAATTTCCTGAAACTACCTTAACGACATTTTAAACCCTGGCACCCAAAAAGTGATTCAAGGACTCCTGAAGATGGACTTTATTTGGAAATGTGAATAAAATTGTAAAAATTTAAAAATTACTTAATAAGCTCTACTACTAATGCCAAATATGTAAGAGCAGATGCTTCTGTTCACTTCCCTGTTTCTAAGAATACTGGCAGAGGGGAAACCGAGGACTGAGAGCCATGTTCACAGGCACAGTGTTATCACTGCATTTCCTCTGGGGTTCAGGGTGGGTTTTTAGTTGCACATGGAAATGGTTGCTGCTGCCTCTCAAAGTCCTAGGGAAAGCAGAGGGCAGCACCAAAAGCTCAACTTTGGCCTATGGACATGTTCTGCTGGCTTGGCACAGAGTTGGTTTCTTGTTTTCATTTATTTTTATTTTGAGTTGTTTCAACTGGGTCCAAGAGCATATAGAGCTATCCCAGGAGAAAGGAAGGAAGAGGAAGAGAAAAGGCCCTAGGGTGTTACAAAGGCACAGAGCAAAGATCAAGAGAGCCAAGAGAGGCCAGGAGAGCCTGGGGGGCGGGACTAGAGAAAGGAGACAGGGGGGGAAGGGGTGCAGCAGGCTTCATGGACTGAGGGCTACAGGGAGACTGTCTAGGCAGAGCTCTGGTTAACCATTTATGATCAAGAACGGGGAAATCGCAAGAAGAAAATAATGTTAGATGCTAAGAGGACATAACTAAGATGCAAAGGTTGCTAGCCCTGGCCAAAGCTGGAAGATGCAGCCTCATCAGCTTTTTGTTTTTCAGAATATCATGTCATAAAAAAAGGGCAAAAGGTGATCTATCTAACTTATTGAGTGAGTCAATCCCAGGCTGTTAACCTATGAGCAAAGGGCACGGCAGAAACCAGTCCCTCAAAAGTTACTAAGCAGACACCATGGCAGGCCACATCTTGGAGTCTCCAATGAACCAACTAAATCTGGAAAAGAAAAATGGAAACAATTGCTGAAAGTCTCTTCGTAAATATAATTGTATGTAACATATATATTATATATAATTTTTAAAGCCATAAGCTAATGTATCCTGGTGAAATAAAAAGAAAGAAACAGGTTATGCTTACTGGGTGTGATAGATATACTAGAGACCCAGTGCATGAAATTCGTGCATGGGAGGGGGAAAGTTCCCTCAGCCCAGCCTGCACCCTCTCACAACCCGGGACACTTTGGTGGATGTCTGACTACCAGTTTAGGCCCAATCCTACAGCTTCATCCAGAAGGACATCTGGAATGACATCCAGATGGATGTTTGGCTGTCTATACACACACACACACACACACACACACACACACACACATATATATATATATATATATATATATATATATATATATATATATTAAAAGACTTATGGTTTTTCAATGTCTTAATTCAAAGTCCTGAGTGATGTATACATTCCAGCACTTAGGCAGACAAAGAACTTTTGAAATTATGCCTAAAAGATGACTATTTGAATTTTTCTCTAAGCTATTTTGTACTGTTTCTTATAAATAGGAGGTTTTCAAAAATGTTGGCTGAAAGAATAAGGTAAGCTCTGCATCCCACTTTTAATGGACAGAAGACCTAAAGTTAGTCTTCAGTCACCTCTGAACTAAGTTTTGTTCTTGGGCTACAATGACTAGTCTAGGGCAGCAAAGGAGTGTGTTCCAAAAAGTTCAAAAAGGGAAGGGTAGAGTCTGAGTGCTTACTCATCTCCTGTTTTATGCAAATCACTAATTATCACATCAACCCTATGAGGTAGGTCACAATATCCCCATTTTACAGATGAGGCACCCGAAGCTCAGATGGTAGGAGTGTCCCTGCATGCCACTATCATAGCGCATTATGCAGGGGTCAGGAATATAGGTAGATTCTTTTTTTAAAAAATTTCCTCTACAAAATCTAAAGCAAAAACTTATCTTAAAATGTAAAACAGTTTAGTTGCCTTTAGTAAAACAAAATGACATCTTGTAGTATTTTGTTAACATTGCTCACACATCAACATTTCACTAATTTGGAATGATGGATTTAGGTAAAGAACTGGAGATCTGAGAACATAGAAAGTGACTTGCAGACTGCTTTTCAAAAGACATGCTTTTGAAAGACATCCACACAACATCTCCAGGTTATCAAGGTTTTGGTTTGTGGATTTCTTTGAGCTTCTGCTTCAATGATAGAATTTTACTCAGCCTTTCAGCTATTGGTCAGAGATTCTAAGGTACCCTTGAGAGTTTTCTTTTTCTTCAATTGTGTTTATACTGCTTATATACAGA
>PVJN01047152.1:0-16135 GCA_004026805.1 Lasiurus borealis
AATTATGCAAACAGCATTCACCTATATATCCTTAAATTTTACTTTTGAATTACATTCTGTGGTATACTTGGGATTTTCTTTTACTTAACAAATGCATAGCTACTTGACTTAGTTCAGGGAAGCTTAAATACATTTCTATTGACATTTATTGAGTTTTAAGTGTCTAAGCTGTAATTTTCCTGAATATAAAATTTTATATTTGAAGTATGAACATTTCAGATTTACATGCTGCTCATGCTGTTTTTATTTTTATTTATTTTTTACTACAATCTTTATACTTCTTCAGGTATTCTGTCATCTGCAAATATCTCAATAGGAGATGATTCCTAAATGTGAGCACATGACAGTAAGTTCATTTTACCTCCTTCATTTTTCTTTCAAACTAGTGTGCCAAACACCCAGTCTTGTTTCAAAAACAAAAATAAACAAACAAAATGAAAACTAATAAAAACAAGATGCTGCCAAATTAAAATATCCTATATAATAAAGAGGTAATATTCTAATTGACCATCATGCCCTCACAAGATGGCTGGCAGGGAGGTTAGTGAGGGAGAACCAAATGACTGAATAAGCAGGCTGCGTGGGGTGAATTTTGTGTACCAGGCCTCTTAGTGTATATATTTAACTATATATACACACTATATATATATACATATATAGATATATAGTTATAAATATTTAAAATGTGAGATCAGGTCTTTTGATGAAATTCAATTCAATTCCTGATCTTTTAATGTTTGACTCATTGAGCAGAAATAACATGCTATCATCACCAATAAATATTATTTAAGTAAAATGAATATTTTCATACAAAGTTAATATTTACAAGAATTAATTGAAATCTGAATGTGTAAATTTTCGACTGTACTTTTGTCATTTAGAAATGTTGACATTTACCAGATAACTTGTCCTGTATTAGTTGTTTTAAAGCAAGATTATTTGCTTAAAAAACCATAGACAAACATGAAAGAAGCTATTTCTACTTTACTCTTTTGTTATTGGGTGACATACATAGGCAGAAACTGTCATCTTCGTCATCTCTCACCATAATGTATGTACTTAGGGTAGTTTGTTTTTTTTTTAATTTGTTTTTTTAGTTAATCAAACCAGGGTGTGCTCTTTTATAGGTAGAGACATCTCTTGAAAACATAGGTGGTAGGTTTTTTCATTCATTTGCCAGGGTTACCATAACCAAGGAGCATATTGCATTAGTTTGCTAGGGCTGCCATAACACATTACTCTGTGTCTTCACATGGTCTTCCTTCTATAACATGCCCGTGTCCTCTTTTCCTCAGGGCACCGGTCCCATTGCACTAGGGACCATCTTAATGACTCCATTTTAACTTCATTATCTGTGAAGGGCCTATCTGCAAATGGTCACATTCCATATTTCTGAGGGTTGAGATTTCAACATATACATTTTGGGAGGGACACAAGCCATCACATAACAGGTACATTATTTTGTCTTTAAGTTATTTGGTTTTCTCATATTTTATTGTATACATAACTGTACCACTTGCTGTCCCTTGATTTATTTTAAAAATATGATGTATGTGATGATTTGTTTCTATAGCACTTTGTTGTCTGAAGAACAAGAACAAGAGATGTCTTTTGTTGTTGTTGAGATATGCATTGTTAACCAACCATTTTACTCATAAATCATGAATAGTAAAATGGGAAGTTTGAAAAATGGATTTTTAATTTCCATAGGCAGTTCATCACGCACAAATATATTGATTTTAATGAAGATCTGGTTACCCATTCTGCATGTCTTTGAAAATTGATACTGTTTTTCTCTGATACTTGGGCAGATTATTTTTCCTACTTCACTAGATCAGTGGTATTTATTTTCCCAACTTTGCTCTCATGAATGCTCAAAGTAGATACTTCCTTTTGAAAGTTTCACATCTAACTTATTTTGTGGATAAATTCCATTATTGCATTTTTATTCTTCAGTTCTTCTGGACATTACTTTCAGATGCATTTTTCAACTCTTTATTTTGACTCCCAATAACTTTTGTAAAGGAAAACCCTGCATCCTTTTTCCGATTGGTCATTTTATGTAGATTTAGTAAGATGGTTGCTTTACACCTCTGCACAATGTATATTGAATACGCAGTTGGATATATTATTGTTATATTAATTTTGGAAGAAAATTTTCTTAGGTAACTTTAATCAAGTCTAATGCAATTTCAGATGCTGACAACATGTTGATTTTGACACATGTTTATCGATTGAATAATAATGTCTTTTCCATATCTGATGGAAATATTGGATTTGATGATCATATCTCTTTTCTTTGTGACTATTGGAAATAGATTTTTGTTAAGTATCATGTGTAAAATGCAGCTTTTCTTTCTGTCTTGATGGGCATTGAATTATCTTTGAAACCACTCTTTGTATTTCGCGATGTGAAGTGCTTTTCCCTAAGAGGTAGAATTCCTGGCTGAGTGAAGAGACTGAAGGTGAGGTTGTTATGGTGATTGACAGCGAAACGGATGAGGCGCCCATTCGCTCTGACCCTAATACAAAGGAAAAACTTAAATAGTAACTGGCCTAAGCTTTTGATAATGAAGAAATACACCCCCTCCCCTCCCCATAACTCCTAGAAGGAAACTTGCACTCTCTCTCTCTGTTCTTTCAAGATGTAAATCTCATCATGTTTTTGGAATAAAAATACCCCGGGAGATATCTGAAACACTGCCTGAGACTAGGGGCTGAGGGTAGCAAGAGAGAAAAGTTTTGTGTTTTTTTTTTAGGTTTTTTTTTTAGACTTCTTTAGAAGCTCCCTTGCCTGAAATCTAGTGCATAGTTTCCATATGATTATTTGTCAAGGGCGATGCAAATCTTAGAAATCTTTCTCCAGTGCAGGTGGGCTACAGCCTGGACTCTTGATGAGGTAGAGTGCTGCTTCCTGTCCCTTGGGCACAAGGTCACTAGCTAGGCTCTTTGGTTGCCAGAGGCCTCCAGCTGTGGGCAGCATTGGGTGGGCTGGAGACAGCACTCTGTGTTTGGGTGAGGTGACTGTCCAGGCTTCCTCATCAGGAAGGGCTGTAGGCTCTGTCTGCACAGCCTGACTGAGTCGCTGGCTGGGCCATCAAGCAAGGCTGCAGGCTAGACTCCTCAGCTGGGCGGTACCACAGGCAGGTTCCAAGGCTGTCCAGGGTGACTGTGAAGATGCCCTTGTTATGTGGGGAGGGAAGGTACACCCCGCAGTTGGGCAGAGCTGCCAGCTTGGCTTCCCTGCTGTGGGATGGGCTCCAAGGCTCCAGGGATTCTGTGCTGAGGCTTCCTGACCGGGCAGGACTGGAGAGTGCAGGCTGTGATACCTGGAGGACCTGCTGGCCCGTGGCCTGAACCAGGCAGACCCCCTCAGCAGACAGGTCGCAGGCATTGCGCTGCAAGGGGGGGTGGGGTGGGGGTTGGTGGCTGGGCTCTCAGCTCACTTACGTCTTCAAGGGGGAAAGGGTCTGCCGAGATCTGCGTGCTGGTTGCTGTGATCACCACAGCCTTCTTCGTTTCCTTCTGATCATCAGTGGTCAAACCCGGCAGATTTCCCCAGTGATCCTGTGAGGCCGTGTGCCACCTGAGAAGTGCCCTGCCATGCTGGGAAATCTGGCTGTCCAGCGTGGGCTCAGTTTCCTCCTGAAGAGGCCACAGGGCCGGTGGGGCCCTCTCAGTGGGTGCTGTGCCAGCCTGGGCAAGGGCACTGCGGGCAGCGCAGCTCCCCCTCTGACCCATTTAATACAGTCCTTCTAGGTCTCGGTGGTCCAGCAGTGCTTCAGCCTCACCCCCAGGTTCTGATTTTCATAATTTGACTTTTTTATGGATAGCTGAGAATCTTCTTGCGATCAGGACTGAAGTCAGGACATCCTATATCACCATCTTGATGATAACATTCCTGCTTTTTTTTTTCTTTTTTCTTTTTGTTCCACACAGCATTCTCCTCTATTTTTAAAAAATATATTCTACTAATTCTTTTACAGAATTAAAAACATTGATGGCAGAGAAACATCCATAATCAGCTATCAGCTGCTTCCTATACACCCTTACTGGGGATGTACCTGCAACCAAGGTTCAGACTCTTCACTGGAATCGAACATGGGACCCTACAGTCTGCAGGCTGATGTTCTATCCACTTAGAATGGTTAGGGGCTCATTCTCTATTGATAGAATCATTTTAATTCTTCAGTTCATTTTTATTTTACTTTCTTAAATATTCTCTATGTACTCTATCCACATTAGACTCTTTCCAGTTCCATGTAGTCCAGAAATGTGTCATTTTTGTGCAGCGATATAGTCTTAATGCCAAATGCAGCTGATGGCACATATTGTATGTTCCATGACTGTTATTGAGTTGATGATTAGAAATGAGCTGTTTCATAAAGATAATCATATCAAACCTTATCTATAAATAAAACCTCATGCTTTATAATATGCTAAAATAAAACACAATGAAGAATAAATTAGCAAGTGGATTATCATTTGAATTAAATTGATTTCTTAGTTAAAATTGACCATAGACAATAGTGCTTTGAAGGCCTGGGGTAGGGGCTGAGCAGGGTAAAGGGGGTCAAGAGGGAAATTTTAGGGGCATCTGTAATAGTTTCAACAATAAAGATAAAGTTTAAAAAAAATGATCATCCATTTTAGTAATGACTGGTCAGCAAACTTGTAGTGAAAGCAAATCACCCCTGAAATATCTTACAGCCACAAAGTTATGTGTATACCATTGTCAGTAATACTTCCATTTATTACATTCTGAAATTCCTTTTGAACAGATATTACTATAAAAGGAATTTACATGCAAGCAGTGTGTTGTTGTTTTTTTTCCTTGCACATTCTGTTTCTTATACAGTGGTACCTCGAGATCCGAGTTTAATTCGTTCCATAACCATAAGGCGTGGGAGACTATGAGATGTTCGAATCGCAGTAAACTGGTGGGTGGTGTGCAGCCGGCCGATCCGCGCAATTACTCCTATCTCAAATGTTGCTCGTATTTCAAAGCAAAAATCGCTCGCTCGATGGCTCGTATCTCAAAACTCTCGTATGTTAGGGCACTCATATCTCGAGGTACCACCATATACGAGCAGATCAACAGGCTGCACGCGACCCACCAGTTTACCGCGACTCGAGCGTCTCTTGGTCTCCCATGCCTCAAGGTTACGGAGCGAATTAAACTCGTATCTCCAGGTACCACTGTATCTACTAGAGGCCCGGTGCATGGATTCATGTACATTGAAAGGAAATTAAAAAGAAGAGATATTTTCGAGGCTGGGGAGGGACTGTAGGAGGTTGGGTCCAGGGCATGACTGGCCCATCTCACCCAGTCCCATTCTGCCGGACCCCAGCAGTAAGCTAACCTACCGATTGGAGTGTATACCCCCTAGTGGTCACTGCACGTCATAGCTGGTCGAATGGTTGAACAAATGGCTGGACACTTAGGATATTAGGCTTTTATTCTATAAGATGCCGTAGAGACACATGCCCATTAGAAAATTCAACTTATAGCAATGCTTAGGAAAGAAAGAATAAATGAAAGGAAAAAAAGAGAAAAACAATAAAAAAAAAGAAACAAAGAGAAAAGCTTTATGTCTTAAACACGATTTAATTTTTTCTACTTTATCTTATTAGAAGTTAACTTTTTTTTATTGTTTGAAGTATTACAGACAGTAGAACATATGTCTCCTTTTTTTCTCCATTGACTTCCCCTTGCATTCCCTACCCCCCAGTACATGCCTTTACCTGCCCCCCCTCCAGTGTCTCGTATCCATTGGTTATGCTTATAAACATGCATACAAGTCCTTCCGTTGATCTCTTACAGCACCACCACCCCTCAACCTCACCTGCCTTCCCCCTGTAGCATGACAGTCTGTTCAATGCTTCTCTGCATCTGCATCTGTCCCCCTCCCCAATTCTTTTCTTTAAAAAACATCTTGCCTCTGCAGACTAGAAATAAACCTGTAAGAACAAAAAATGTTTGAGTCCAATTTCAATGTTCAACAGTTCTGAGTTCCAGTTTCAATGTCAAACAGTTCCTTATGTGCACATGTCATCAATGGTATCTGGATGGTGGACAAATGGTGGCAATGCAGATCCGACCCTCTCTGGTTTGGTCCTAGGCATCCTGTAGTGATGTTCAGCAGCTGACTGCTAGCATGGAAAGGCGTCATCAGCGTCTTCCATCTCTGGACTGTTTCTCCTCTTGTCTTCGTGATTGGAGCAGACCTGATAATTCTCTCTGTTGCAGGGGTCCTCTTGGTCTTGGAGTTGTTTTCTGAAAGAATTAAACTTTTATATAATTTTCTTTACTAATTTGATATATTTCATATATGACTATATTTCCTGAGAACAGATCTCAATAATATAAAATCAATAACCTCTGTTAATTAAAAACAAAACAAAACAACACACACAAGTGCGCGCGCACACACACGTGACTCAGTTGGTTGAGCATCTTCCCTGCATTAGGAGGTGCCTCGTTTGATGCTCGGGTTGTGGGCTCTATCTGGTATGGAATGTGCAGAGGCAGCAGATTGATGTTTTTCTGTGTTTTTTTTCTCTGTCTCACTCTAAATATCAATAAAAAATATTTAAAAATAAATTAAAAAACAGAGCCTCCAATACCAAATTCAAGGAAAAGTGAATTACTACCTGACATACTAGACCACAAAAATACAGAAGCACATTGTGCAGTTGTTAGCATTTATAATTAATCAAAATTTGTGTTACAAAAAGGATTGCAAATTGATTAATTCTTAAATTTGTAGGGAAATTCTCAAATGCTCTTGAGTTTTTTTGAGGGATTTTCACATACAATTACATAATCAATACTCAAATTATTCCTGAAGACAGTGAAAGTTAAAGGCCAAGTTTTCTGCTTACTTATAGTTCTTAAAATTCTGCATTTTAAACCTGATAGTTAATCTAATAAAGGACTATAGACAAAGTATTATCTTTATTGTAGTCAAATAATTTTTATGCTTATTAACTTTTTAATCAAACTTCATAACTAAAGCAAATAAGTGATATTTGCAAATTTTCTGTTAAACTGGTGTCTTAAATGTGTTATAATAAAAGGAAGAATAGAAAAATACCTGTTTTACAAGTTATAACATTTAAGTTCAGTTTATAACGTTGATCTCCAGCAACGAATGAAAAGTTTTAAGTAGTACCAAAATATTGAAATCATCGTGCTTTGTCATAGGCATGATAAAATAATGAATCTTTGTGCCCTTTACCATCTAACACCCAGGCTCTCAACAAAAACTACATAGAAGGTCATCAATAAAGCATCACAATACTAAAATTATTAAAATACATAATTTCAGATATAATCTCAGACTTCTTTTACTAGAGTGGACTATAAGTAATTTGACTCTAAAGTAAATAGTTTCAGTAACTACTCATTTTTAGTCCTATATAATAAAAGTTAATATGCAAATTCCAACACACAAGATAACTGCCCCTATGTGGACACAATATGGGCACCACAAGATGGCTAGCAGGAGAGGGCAGTTGTAGGTGATCAGGGCAGCAGGAGTTGGCACTTGGGCAAGACCAGGCCTGCAAGGGAAGCCTATTGGGGGCAACCAGGCTGGCAAGGGAGGGCAGTTAGGGTTGACCAGGCCAGCAGGTGAGGGCACTTGGGGGCAACCAGGCCTACAGAGGAGGGCAGTTGGGAGGGACAAAGACTGCAAGGGAGGGCAGTTAGGGGTGACTAGGCCAGCAGGAGAGAGTAGTTAGGGGCATTCAGTCTGGCAGGGGATCAATTAGGCATCAATCAGTTTGGCAGGGGACTGGTTAGGAGGAGACCAGGCAGGCAGACAGTCAAGCAGTTGGGGAGCCAGCAGTCCTGGATTGTGAGAGGGATATTCGGGATTGGGTCTAAATGTTAGTCAGGCATCTTTTGAGGGGTCCTAGATTGGAGAGGACAGGCTGGTCTGAGGGACACCCCCCTCATGCACAAATTCGTGCACTGAGGTTCTACTATCTTAGTAAATATCTCTTTAGTTATTATCTGCCTCTTGAGTAAACAAAAGCCTGCAGCATCTCATCTGTCTACCTAGTATGAAGTTTCAAAAGGATAAATCATGCACCACAAGATCAAGCAAAAGGGTAAATGGAGATTCCCAGAAGCATGGATTGTCTCTCAACTCTATTGCTAAGTGGGATGATAATATTTTTATTTCTTTTTAGTGGATATTGCCTTTATGCCATCTATCCTGAAAAAAAATGTTTAAATCCTGTTAGCGCAAAAGTATCTTGAGATCACTCCTGGAATCCCAAATACCACTGCTGTTTCTGTAGCAAAATCAAGACTATCATAAGAAACAGCAAGGGAAAAAAACACAAACAAAAAACAACAATAACAACAACAAAAAACTTAATTACCAAGTCCACAATGTTGAAATTTGCAGTATACATTTTTTGTTAAAGTTTATTATCTTCTACACTTTCTACTATGATTTTATAAGTATTTGCATAATTTTCTATCAATGAGGAATGGTATGTAATTTAAGACATCCTCAAACCTTAGTCTTAGATCAACATCATTAACATCAATCCTTCACCTTTTTTCCAAGATCTTCATTTTAGAATATTGGATATAACATAAAATGTTTGTTAATAAGTAATATAAAGACACTGTATTGTAAAAAAAACGGTAGTCTGAATAGCATTTCTCCATAGGACCAAATGCTTTGTCAACAGTTTGAATTCTTAGGCCTTCAACTAATTCTGCTTGATTTGTCAATTAAAAAACATTCAATTATCTATGCATCATCAGAGGTCACAGGTCAATGTTTTTAAGTCAATTCGTTAGTGTTTGTGTTGTTTTACTTTATGACACACTGTCATATAAACAGATGGCATATGCAATTGGCAAGTCAATCTTCCTAATTCCATGCTTCTCTTCCTCTTCTGAATACCTCCTTGTTATATATTGTTCCATTAGTGCTTAAATCTGATACCCCTTCCTTGCCAAGTACACATTTATGTCCATATATTCCCTGACCTATTACCAGTGCTTCATCGCTCTGGCCTTCTGTTTCAGCATCTGTACCTACTTTTATTGTGAATGTTCAGTAAAATACATTTTTCACTGTGCACATTTCTATTTATTTCTTCCCTCTTGCCCTCTTTCAAATGTAACATTTTTCTGACCCAAAGATCTTATAGCAGTATAATTCCTGTTGGCTGTGTTCCTATTTTATATCAGTGTCTGCATCTTAATATTCTAGTAAAATTATTTAATGTATAGCTTCTGCTTTGTTAATTAAATCACATTTTAACCTTTGCCTTAGAGTCTTTTTTTTCTCTCTCCATTTTTATTTCATTCTGTACTGCTCCCACAGAATTTTAATTTATTTTTAACTCAGATTAACCTTTCCCCCACAATTTGCTAAGATAAATATCTCTTTCTACTAAGACGTGTCTTCTGACTCACTTTCCTCATGGTAAGCAATCTTGAAGTGGCCATAAGCATTTTTCA
Source organism: Lasiurus borealis (assembly GCA_004026805.1). Classification (NCBI taxonomy): domain Eukaryota; kingdom Metazoa; phylum Chordata; class Mammalia; order Chiroptera; family Vespertilionidae; genus Lasiurus; species Lasiurus borealis. Next base: position 9,494 of record PVJN01047152.1, read on the forward strand.
AATCTACCAAAGATATTCTGTCGAAAAAGGATATGTTGTATTTGGGTTTAGATTGATCTATCTAGGACTTGCAATCACTTTCATGACAAGTATTGCTAGCTATACCCATATAGAAAGGATTCAAAAGTGTTAATGTATTTGAAAATCCAGAAATCATGTGAAAATATTCTACAGCACTAGGACCTAAAATTTGGGGAAGGGGAAAAATGTTTCAATTATGTGGAACAGAAAATAACCTGTGGGAAATTCATGTAGTCACTAGAGGCCCAGTGCATGACATTCATGAGCATGGGGGGAAGGGATGTCCCTCAGACCAGCCTGCACCCTCTCCAATCTGGGACCCCTCAAGGGATGTGCAATTGCCCATTTAGGCCCAATCCCAACAGGCAGTCAGACATCCTTCTCACCATCCAGGACTGATGGATCCCAACTGTTCGCCTGCCTGCCTTCCTAATTGCCCCTAACCACTTCTGCCTGCCAGCCAGAACACCATTTAACCACTCCCCTGCCAGCCTGATTGATGCCTAACTGCTCCCCTGCTAACCTGTTTGGCTGTAACTGCCCTCCCTTGCAGGCCTGGTGGCCTCCCAACTGCTTTCCCCTGCTGGCCATCTTGTGATGGTCATCTTGTGTCCACCTGGGGACAGGATCTTTGACCATCTCGGGGCAGTCATCGTGTGTGTTGGAGTGATAGTCAATCTGCATATTACACTTTTATTAGATAGGATAGAGACCTGGTACATGGGTGGGGCCGGCTGGTTTGCTCTGAAGGGTGTCCTGGATCAGGGTGGGGGTTCCCTTGGGGTATAGCGTGGCCTTGGCAAGGGGCCTGTGGTTGTTTTCAGGCCAGACCACCATTCCCCCCCCCCCCCCGGCAATCCAAGAGGAAGCCCTGGTATTTGGGATATATTTATCTTCTGTACTTGAAACTTTATAGCCTGGAGCAGAACCTAGTCTTCTGCTCACTTCATGGTGGCAGTGAGTTCTTTTGGGATTTATTTATCTTCTATAATTGAAACTTTTTTAGCCTTAAGTGGAGGCCAAGGCAGGCCAGGGCTGCAGAAGCTTGGCTTCCTCCATCACCAGCAGCAACCCTAGCCTCCTGTTCTCTCCAGCTCCATGGCTGCCACCATTTTTGTTGGGATTTATTTATCTTCTATAACTGAAATTTTGTAGCCTAGAATGGAGGCCTGGGCTTGCCAGGGTGTGCAGAAACCTTGTCTTCCTCCATCACTGGGGAAACCCAAGCCTCCCTCCAACTCCCTCCATGGCTGCAGCCATCTTGGTTGGGTTAATTTATATACTCACTCCTGATTGGCTTGTGGGCGTGGTTTGTGGGCATGGCTTTTAATAGAGTGATGGTTAATTTGCATATCACTCTTTTATTAGATAGGATTAGATGTGTAAATGTTATGAGAAGGATTTGTCTTCAAGTTAATCAGAAGCTCTCTCCTGTTATATATTCCTCAATGTATCCTGAATATATTAAATTATTTAGCCTTTTTTTAAGGAGCACACCATTATATTTCATCAAAATCAGGTCCCAACACATTTGGATTCAGCTCTTCCCAAACATAATTTAAAAGAAGAAATGGCCAGTATTTTAAAATAAGGAATGTTTTGACACTTAAAAAACAAAACAAAACAAAACAAAACAAAAAAAACTTTTGTTGATTTTAAAAGAGAGTAGAAGAGAGAGGAAAAGACAGAAAGCAACATCAATGTGAGAGCGAAACACAGATCTGATGCCTCCTGCACCCGCCATGTCCCCACAGAGTGTCAAGCCTGCAATTAAGGCATGTGTCCTGGCCAGGAATGGAACTAGCCACCTTTCAATGCACAGGACAATGCCCAACTAGCTGAGCCTCCCCTGACAGGGCTAAAATAAGACATGTGGTGTGTTTTTGTTTGTTTGTTTGTTTGTTTTCATATAAACATAGAATATTTGAATAATGTTTAAGTATATAGGTCAGTGACAGTGTGTGTTTGCAGAACTTACAAAATGAAATTCTTTACCCATGAAATGATAACTCCAATACTCCCCTCTTCCCACCCCATGGCAACCACCATTCTATTTACCCTTTCAATCAATTCGACTAAGTACTTCATGTGGATGAACTCATACAGTGTTTATTCTTTTGTGACTGGCTTATTTAACTTAGTAAAAATTTTCAAGATAAACCCATGTCAGCATTTCCTTTCTTTTTACAGGTGAATAATATTTTGATGTATGTTTAGACCACATTTTGCTATCCATTCATCAGTTGGGACATTGAGGTTGTTTTTCACCTTTTTGGTTATTAAGAATAATGCTGCCATGAACATTGGTGTGTTACAATCTGGTTGAGTCGCTATTTTCAATGTTTTGAGTATAAATCCATAATTAGAATTGCTGGATCATAACATTTAGTTTTTAATTGTTTGAAGAACTTCCTAAAAGGCTATTTTTGTAAAGGAAAAAAACTCAGCTCCCTCTTGAAAAAAAATTCAAATATCTAGGAGGACTGAGATTTCTTTCTGGTGGGACAGAATTTCTTGTGTGGCCAAGAAGATGCTTTGTCCATTGCAAGAAGCATGGATCCTTCAGAAGCCACAAGTCTCTTTCCTATAACACTCAATTATATTACTTACTTGTCCCTTAGAGGTATATATTTTGGGGACCCCTGGCCTATAGCTTAAGAAAATCTAAAAAGAGAGGTGAGAGAGAGAGAGGATGAAAAAGGAAGTAAACAACAAATATAAATGTGTTGATGGTGGACTAAACCCTGCCTCATTCCCTAAGTCAAAATCAAGAAAGGAAGGGGACTACAGGATCAAGTAAATATATGTAAAAGAAAAACATAATTTCATAAATATTGGAGTTAACTATTTGAGAATTATTTATGAATATGTATAAATTTAAGTTGCCATGATTTAGTTAACTAACACCAATCTTTCAACAACCTGGCTCAAATTTCAATTTTTAGATGAACTTTAAATAATTGCATAAGGGTACAAAATGTACTACTAGGTCTTGAGAACAAATTGCTGCACAATTAACAAATGTGCATTGTAACCAGTGACCAATTATGCCACTTCTTTCCAATGTTGTCAGTGGTCGGTCATGTACCTCTGTTATTCAGGTCAGGCATAGGCAGGAAAGCATGTAGTTAAGTGGTCTCCCTGTCTTCTAGTGGTAAAACCATGTGGAATTTTGCAAAACTGGATAGTTGAAAAGGAAATTGGCCAGCCTATATGGAAATGCAACAGAGAGACAAAAAGTGATAATGCTGGAAATCAAATTTGAATGCAGTGTTAGCAGAGTTATAGAAGAAAGAGTTGACATGGCCACCATTCAAGAGACTGAAAAAGGTAATTAATGAAGATAACTATTATTTACATAAGTGAGGGAATTTGTTGTGACAAAATAATAAGATCTCAAAGGAAGTGAGGCTGATAAAGAAAAACTTCACATTTGAAAAATTCTTGGAAAGGTTTTTATGACATTGAAAGTCTAGCCCTGACTGGTTTTGCTCAGTGGACAGAGTGTTGGCCTATGGCCTGAGAGGTCCCACCTTCAATTCTGGTCCAGGGTCTGTACCTTGGTTTCGGCATATCCCCTGTAGGAATTGGCTGGTTAATGTTTCCCTCTCATCAATGTTTCTAACTTTCTATCTCTCTCCTTTCCTCTCTGTAAAGATAACATGACTGAAACTGATCTGTGCTGAGAAGGTGTATCCCAATTTCCTAAGGCTAGAAAATATCTCACTCCACATTGTAAGTTATATGAAAAGAAGGCAAGCACCATTCAAACTATTCTTGATAAGTTTTTTACAATGTAATTAAACACTTAAATTTTCAGCTTTTCTAACGTTTTAAGTTGTGCGGTAAATAAGTATTAGTTTTCCTTGCTTTATTCCCCATACACATTTAATTATCAGCCAGGAGGCTTTTAATGTTTGACAAACTTTTTTAAAGTCAGTGAAATAATAGTATTTTTCCCCATTAATTATTAAGATTAGTTTGCATGGCTTCAGTTTATACCATCATTTATATGTACTTGCTCATCTTTGTTTTTGAGACGGATAAGCACAATGCAAGACAAAAGTACCAACAGAATGTAAACAAACTTCAGAGTAAAAATTTCCCGAGTTGTAGCTTCAATGTTGGTACTTTCTACTGATACAGTTTTGGGTAGAATATTCAATCCTTGTATAGCTTATTATCTTCACCTATTATCATTGAAGTGGAAAGAGCAAGCAACTTCCTAGGAAGATAACTGCTGTACAGTGACTAATATAGGATTTAATAAAATGTATGGTCAAATTAGTAAGTGTGAGAGTTATCCTTTGGACTCTTTAGCAGTTTGGAGAAGATAACAGAAGTTGGAGTATAAGGCTAACTGATTTGGACTTGATGTTGTGAAAAAAGCAAAGTTTTTTGGGTCAGGCACAATGGGACTGCCTTATGAAGATGAACCAGGATACACTGGACTTGATGGATAAGAGAGGAGGACTAATGGCAAACTGGTAAATTGGCAGTGTAAAATAGTTGCATGGGTGTATGCTAATAAGACCTAAATTAGAAAGACCTTTGTGGGAACCTCTTTCTGCAACCCCTGTTGGGTACCAGATGTGGGTGCCCTTTTCCACGTCCTGCGGTCAGGTACATGATGTGGGCACGTCTTTCCAAGGTCCCTGTTCAGGCGCCAGATGTGGGAACCTCTTTCAGCATCCCCTGTTGGGCCCCAGATGTGGGATCCCCTTTCCATGTCCTGCGTGGTTCAGGGTTCCTGGTTCAGGGTTCAGGTTCTGAAGGAGGCCGCATGCAAACGAAATGAGAGACTAGAAAACATTAATTTGATGATATTGGGGGGGCAGGCAAGGAGCCTTCCTCTAATGGAAAGGATTACCACTTGCTCTGGCCTTTTTCTCCCTTTTATTAAGGCTTTGGGACACACCCTTAGCCTTTAGGCAGGAAAAAAACAAAACAGAAATTAACGTGAAACAAACAGGTAGAGGCTGCTTCAGCTAACAATGTTTTCATCTAAACAGTGAGTAATTAGCTCTGACCTTTCAGAGCAATTAAGATTGACCAGCCTTCTGGTCTCCTGTTTACATCCATTTAGTGAGAACAGTGTTTGGTTTCTGACAGACCTTGATAAACATTATTCAATGAATAAAATCTAAAGCAAAATTATAATTATTGTATATCTGTTTAATGCAGTTAATAATGATTTAAACTGTTGGTAAAGTAATATTGGAGAAAGATTGGAAGACTTTATGTGCTCTTATAAGTATATATCTATTTCACCAGTATTTTCCATGACTTTTAGAAAGGGATTTTTATGAATTTTCAGTGGGTTTTTGTGAATTTCTTCTTAATGGCACCCTCATTAGTCAGGGAGGATGAACTATTATAACAAGTGACCCTGAATCACTGTGGCTTACCATAGGAAAAGTATATTTCTCAGACTAGAGAGAGTCTGTAAGGCAAGATCAAGGCTTGTTTTATCGTATTGTTCTATCAACTTCTTTAGCACTGAGTCCTCTACTGGAGACTCTCCATCTGGAAAAGTTGAAAGCAGGGGTCTATAAGGAGTTATCAGAGACTAGATCGGCAAGTGTCATTTATTACACTAGAGGCCTGATGCATGAAATCCATGCAAGAGTAAGCCTTCTATCTGCTGGCTGCTGGCATTGGCTTCCCTCTGGCATCTGGGACCCGGTTTCCCTCTCAGCCCCAGCTTCGTCCGGAAAATCATTGGATCTAATTAGCATTATTATGCTTTTATTATTATAGATCAGCCAGAATCCAATTAATAAGCCAGTTATCTCTGCGAGGAAAATACATTTTGGGGTAACATGAAGCATGTGTGTTGAGGTTGGCTCAAGACTTGTTTTTCTAAATGAAGTTTTCAGGTGGAATTCAGACAATATGACATTTTAAAAAGGCCCTTAGGGATAAAATGTAACCAAACAGCTATTACATCACAGTTCTAATGTCTGCAGCAATCTTTTGAAATCAGAAAGACATGATAAGGGAAGGGATTCCTGTGTAATGAGTTTAAAGCAACTATATGGAGAAAAGAACTATAGTCATCAAGGATGACAAAAATCCAATCCCAGAAATTTAAAATAAAAACAGGAAACAACTTAATTCTATTAATTAATGATATTAGTGATCTGGAAAAGAATAGATTGCCTACAAGTAGGAGCTCATCAGTTTGTATGGCAAAACCAAATTTCAGTTCTTGTTCTAGCAATATTAAGTATCAAATGCATCCCAGTTTTGGATGACAAATATTATGTTTATCCTGCACAGAAGGGTGTAGCTAAAGGAACTTAGTCAAGTAAACTTGAACTAATTTTAAAGTATTGCCTAATCCAGTGTTTAAGCTAAAATTGCTTAATAAGATTAACCAAATTAATTGAATAGGACTATGTCCTCAAAAATATTTTTGGCAAAGGAGATAAAAGTTATCATAGCATCTTAGAAATAGAAGTTCCATTTAGCAAGGATATGTCAGTGTACCTACTACAAAGGATAGGCAATTATTTCAGATGTTGAATCAGTCATGCAGGCTACTGAGTAGAACTATCTATATATATAAAAGCTTAAATAATCGGCCAACTGGCCAACTGGTACATATGATGCACACTG
>PVJN01047153.1:0-15000 GCA_004026805.1 Lasiurus borealis
CTCCTCAAAAAAAAAAGTAAAAAATAAAAAGCACGGTTCAGTGACCGAGGCTGAAAGGATCCTGGCTTTGAAATCCTCTCCTACAAAACCAGAGACAATCAGAGCAGCCTTGTTATTTTATGTTCGTCGCCATAGTCTCTGTGAACCATCACAGGTTGAGACCACAGGAAGCTCTGAGACCCCCCAGTGGGCAGTGAGTCCCTCCTGAGGACCACAGACGACCTTTGTGAGACCCTGAGCAAGTGTCGGGGTTCAGTAACACCCCACTCTGGGCTGCCCAGTAGGCCTTCTGCGGTGATGTATGCGAAAGCAAACCTGACTATTCTGTTTCCTTCCCCGTGAGCCTCCTCTTCTTCCTACCCCCACCCCTTGTCTGCAGGTTCACTGAAAACTTAGTGATTTTTACTTCTAAAACAGCGGTTCTCAACCTGTGGGTCGCGACCCCTTCGGGGGTCGAAGGACCCTTTCACAGGGGTCGCCTAAGACCATCAGAAAATACATATTTCCCATGGTCTTAGGAACCAACAGACTGCTCCTCGGTGTAGCAAAGTGTAGCCATGGAGTTTACTGTTGTCATAGGAAGACCGTTACCCATGCTACACCACGATTCAAGACAAAAAATTTCATTTATTTGTAATTAGAAATAAATATTTCACAATATATAATTACATACTGTTTTTGTGATGAATCCCTATGCTTTAATTATGTTCCATTTGTAACAACGAAAATACATCCTGCTTATCAGATATTTACATGACAGTCCATAACAGTAGCAAAATGACAGTGATGAAGTAGCAACGGAAATCATTTTATGGTTGGGGGTCACCACCCCATGAGGAGCTGTCTTAAAGGGTCGAGGACTTAGGAAGGTGGAGAACCACTGGTCTAAAAGGTTAGAGTTAGAAGGGCAAATAAGAGGACAGGGTAGGGGGAAAAAGGCAGGTGGAGCGGTTGAGTGGCTTCAATGTCATTCCATTATGAATTTCTGGAAGAAACGCTTCTGAATTGTCGATCGGATCAGCCACATATAATTCTTGCCCGTGTGTGACAGAGGAAGTATTGCATATCTCAGCCAACCCTGTGCTTTTCCTCCTCCTCCCCAACCCCCAGAGGACTCGAAGGAGGGAAATCAATAAATCAATCGGCACCTTGTCCAATACCCATTTCAGTGACATCACAGCGCCATTTGCTAAAGATCAGGCATCAGTTACGGAAAGAGACGGAGGAAGTGTTTCCATTTGATGAAGTATCTCTTTGCCTCTGTGAACGAGACGTACAGAGGGATGTGCAGTGGACTTTGTAAATAATGTTTGTGTTGATTTTATTTAAAAAAAGAAAAGGAGGATCATTGTGGAGAGAATGATCCAATGTCATTTATATCTCAGGATTTATGACGAAGCCAGTGGGGAGTGTTTTCTTATCCCTTACTATTTAATTCAAAAATGCTTATATTCTTTCACTTTGGTCCTTAAAAATAAGCCAGAGTTCAACACTTAGAAACCAATACATGGCCGAAACCGGTTTGCCTCAGTGGATAGAGCGTCGGCCTGCAGACTGAAAGGTCCCAGGTTCGATTCCGGTCAGGAGCATGTACCTTGGTTGCAGGCACATCTCCAGTGTGGGGTGTGCAGGAGGCAGCTGATTGATGTCTCTCTCTCATCGATGTTTCTGACTTTCTATCCCTCTCCCTTCCTCTCTGTAAAAAAATCAATAAATTATATTAAAAAAGAAAAAAGAAACCAATACATGAACACTTTAATACACCAAATGAGCTCTGATATTTTGAGAGAGATCACACACTGTGAAAGAATGCTGTTTTACAAAAGTCCCAGGTGTCTCTGTATTGTCCGTTCACTCATATATTTGCACATACAGTATCCGAAGTCCTTACGTTGGGATAAAAGGATACAACGCTTTCTGGTTAGTCTTTCCTCCGAATGCTTCCGCGCTGAACCATATCTTCATTTTTAAAACCCATCCTCCCTGGAGCCAACAGGAATGTCTATTCACACAGACCTTGCACCTCTTGTTGGTACAATCTAATTAAAGGAGGATGCCTCACAAATAACCCTAAATAGGCGGGAACACGGCGGGAATTACACGGATAACGACAACAGTAGAATTCATTTCTAATACCCCGCCCTCCAAAGGCTGGGCTGAGGTCCCAGGAAGAGAGTTCGGGTGCTTTCTCCCCTGGAGGGTGATTCTTGGCCTTGATTCACCTCAAGGTCCTCACCTCGAACGAACTACAACTGTTAGCCACCATGGTCTTGTTTTTTTAAAAATATATTTTATTGATTTGTTACAGAGAAGAAGGGAGAGGGACAGAGAGTTAGAAACATCGATGAGAGAGAGACATCCATCATCCGCCTCCTGCACGCCCCCCTACTGGGGATGTGCCTGCAACCAAGACACATGCCCCCAACCGGAATCGAACCTGGGACCTTTCAGTCCACAGACTGACGCTCTATTCACTGAGCCACACCGGTTTCGGCTAGCCTTGATGGTCTTGAAGTGTCCTTCTAAGTGTGAAACGCTTTGCTTTTGTCCTTCTCTCTGGAGAGACTCGGAGAGCTGGGCCTTCACAGAGCCCTGCTGAGCTGCGGGCCCCCAGAGGGATTTCCCAGGGGGAGCTGGCAAGCCAGACCCCGTGGGAGGCTGGGCCACAACCTCTGCTCCCTCAGCAAGAAGGACAGCCACTCTGGGCGCGGTGGGGTGGTCTGTGGGTCCCCCTGGGCCCTGGGGTAAGGTTGTTCTCCACATGGACCCTATCCTTCGGGCACCTTCCTGAACCAAGCCCTGGAGCCAAGGAAGGCAGGATCCTGCTGGTGCTCTGAGTGGGCAAAGCCGAAGGCCTCGCCCTCCCTCCTGTTCCTTATGGAGCCGAGCTGATGCTCCCGGAAATGAACCGCTGGGAGGCACAGTGAGAAGCAATTAGGCCATTTATCACTTTTACCTGGGGCTCCACAAGGTGGGAGAAAGTGTGGTGAATGCGTCTGGATCACTGCATACGGGTTCCTCACTGCACCCCTCCCTGCATCTAGTGTTTCCTTCCCATGGGGTTCGGGACAGAGAGGTAACCCACCTCCGCGTTATTTCAACTTTTAACTATTTACACGTCCAGAGCGTACACTTCCGTCTCCTCTGTGTTTTTCCGCGGGGAAGCACCCGGGAAGGAGGAGGGGGCAGGGCCTGCCTGTCCTCCTGGCCGGCTGAGAGTACCTGGAGCGCAGGTGAGGGGCCCCGGCTGCGGCTGCGCATCCCTTAGGCTGAGGCCTCCCAGGCCTGGACAGACTGGTCCCCTCCCCACCCCGAGGCGGCTCCCCCTGCCGGGCGAGCTCAGCAGCGCCCAGGCGGGTCCCTGGCACAGGCTGCTGCCTCCGCCGCCGGTTTCCGTGGGTGGGACTGGGCCTCGGCCCGCTCGGTGGCCGCGCAGGCGGGAGGCCGGGCCGGGGAACGAGCATCCCCGCATACACAGTGGCTGCGAACATACATCTGAAGTCTGAGCCACCCGCGCCCTCCCGCCGGTGGGGAGGAGGAAGGAGGTGGAGGAAAGGACGAGGCCCAAAGCCGGGAGGTGCCCGCGCGCACTGCCTGCGCCCAGAGGCGCTTGGTTACCGCCAACTCAGGCCGAGCCCCGATCCCCGAGTCCCACTGCGCCCCCCGTTCCCTTCGTGGGGCCCGCGCGCCCAGGAAGACGCGCGCCCACTGGACCCCAAATGCCCAAGGAAGCCCGGACGCCGGGAGCGAGCGCGGTGCGGCGCGCAGCCCCTGGGGACCTGGCGCCCTCGAGCGCCCCGCGCCCAGGTGAGCAGGGGCCCCCCTCCCCCGGGCTCTGTCCTCCGCACGTGCCCCGGGACGGGGGTCCGAGGAGGAGCGCCCCGCGTTCCGGGCGGAAGACGCGGCGCCAACGCGCCTCGGAGCGGGAGGAGCGCGCACGTGCCCGGGGCGCCCGGCGCGCAGGCCGGGGCTCGGCGAGGGCGCGGGGCTGGTGCCCGGCCGGGGCGGGGCGCTCCCCAGGGCCGTGCCCGTGGTGCCCTCGGGCGGGGGCGTTGTGGGGGACCGCACCCCGGAGCGAGCGCGGCCGCCAGGAGCCAGGTTCGCGGTGCGGCCCCGGCTGGGGGCCCAGCGGCCATCGGTCACCGTCTGTCCACCAGGACCGGGCGCGGAGCAGCCGCAGGAAATGAAGGGGGGCTGCGCTCTGCCCCCGCCCCGCCCCGCCCCGCCTCGCGGGTCCCGCGCCTGTCGGGAGGCCGGGGTGCGGGGCGCCCCGCGGGTCACCGCACTGGTCGCGGCCCCCCTTCCACGCCCACCCGGCCTCCCACACAGCTGGGGCTCCTGCTCCCCACGTCCCCCCGCCTGGCCCCGCGTCCCAGGAGCGGCCTGGCCCTCGGGCCGGACGGGTGCCCGCGGGGACTCACTGCAGGCCGGGCGCGGAGGCGCGGGAAGGAGCCGGGCGCGGCGGACGGTGCGGGCCTCCTGGGCAGCTCCGCAGAGGCCGCGGTCGAGGCGGGAAGTCGCCCCGCTGCTGCCTTTCTGCCTTCGCGGGGCGCTCGGGGGGCGCTCGGGGGTCAAGAGCGCCCGGGGGCGACCAGGGCCTCTCAGGCCGCCCGCGCTCCTGAGCTCTCCGGGGCGCGCCCAGCAGCAGCGCCTCGGGGCCCGCGGGGCGGCCTGCGGGGCGCGGGGCGCGGGGAGGGTGCGGCCGGGGAAGAGGCTGCGGGCAGCTCTGCCCTCTCGGCGCCTCCCTTTGCAGCGGGCGCCCCGGTCTGCGCGGTCCTGCAGGCTCTTTCCAAACGCACTTTTCCGTGGAGACGCGCCCCGCGCCCGCCGCCGCCTCCGTCCACGCCCCGGGAACCGCAACAGGTGTGACCGTGCGCCCGGCCCGGGGTCCGAGCGGCCAGCGTCGTGCATGCGGAGGGGGCTGGCGGGAGGCGGTCACCCTAATGCTGCCCAGAGGCTCCACTTGCTGGAGACAGAGAGACGGAGACACGGAGCGGGAGGGCGGGCGGTGGGGATGGAGAGGGGCCCCCGGCCGTGCGCCCCTGGATCCCCGAGCCTGGGTCCCCGGTCCCTCCGCTCCGCCAGGGGCCACGATCAGCTCCCCAGGCCGCGGAGACGCGGACAGTCCAGGGCAGGTCCCCGCCCGTCCCCGCCGCCGCCGCCCGCTCTCGGGGGGCCGGTAGCCCGAGGCGGCGCCGGGAGGGGAGGGCGCGCGGCCGGCCTGCCCTCTCCCCCCGCCCCCCGATTCTAGGCGCCTCCTGGGGGCGCAGGGCCGTCCGTTTCCTCGGCCCGGGGACCCGGCTCCTTCCCGGGCAGCGGCTCCGCGCTGGCCCCGCGCGGGAACGGCCGGCGGAGCAGGTGACGCACGGTGACGGCAACCAGGCCGGGCGCGCCCCATCCGGCGCTCAAGACGCTTAACCTCGGGGTGTGCCTCCGGGGGTGGGGGGGGCGCCCCGTCTCCCGCCTCCCCCGTCCCAGGGATTAGGGGGCTCTCCTCTCCCCGGGGACCCCAAAGGGGCGCCCCGGGCCCTCTCTGGCCGCCCTGGCCGGGGCTGGAGCGGGGCCGGGGAGGAGGAGGAGGAGGAGGAGAGGAGGGGGGTCCCCGGGCCGCGCCCCCCGCGCCGCGCAGGGTTCAGCGCGCGGGCCCCCGGGTCGCCTCCCCCCGCAGCCCCTCGTCTGAAACTTACCAGATTCCCATCCTCGGGCCGGAAAAAAAGTGTTTCATATACAAAGCGATCAGGGTATTTGCAGATAATTGCGAATGTCAAATACTCGGGCGCGATGACAAAGTGCAGAGATCGCCAGCCCAGCGCCGCGGGGTGGTGGTGGAAGGTTGGGGGGGGGGGGGGGCGGGCTCCCGGGTCCCCGCCGCCAGGGAGGGAGGGGCGGCCCTGCCCGCACGGGCCCCCCCGCCCTCCCTCCCTCCGCGGGGCTCATCCCCGGCGGCGGCCACACTCGGGGCGAGGGGGATGCAGCACCAGGCCGGCCCCCCACTCTCAGGGTGCGCACCCAAGGGGTTGGCACCACACGCAGGGCGCCGGGCCCACCACCTCCCGCGCTGCCCCCGCGGGCAGGGCTGCTGCAGACACACGTGGGAGGGGCGAGTCCCAGGCCGGCGGCCGCCGCCGCACCTTCCGTGCTGGGCCGAGTCCTTCACGGAAATAAACAGCTTTTTTTAAAAAAATGCAAAAAAGGCCCTTGGAAGCGGGACCCTCCAACCCACTCTTCCTATCCCCCGTGCTGGAGGCCTTTTTTGGGGGCGGCCGGGGGGAGCCACAGCCAGTCCTGTGGAGGCCTGGGGGACAGGGAAGGTGGCCGGGCTGGTGGGCCCAGCGGCTCGGAGGTCAGCTCCTCTAGAACCCCCGCCCCAGCCGCAGGCCTGCCCACAACGCTTCAACAGCCCCCATTCCTTAAATAAAATAATAATAATAATGATAATGATAATGATAATGATAATAATAATAATTTAAAAAGGCACTTTTGTTGGCTCCCAAGTCTCCTGAGAACCAGGGGTCATCTAGATGGCTGGTGGAGTCAGGGGCGGGTCTCGGCTTGCCAGGGGCAGGCCGCAGTGGCAGGAAGGGGCAGCAGGCGCCCACTCACCACGCAGCCAGAACTGCCAGCAACTGGGGTGCCAGGCCTCTGAGTCCTGGGTGCCAGGCCAGCCCCGGGGACACTGTCTCCCGCTGCTTCCAAGGGCAGGGAGGTGAGGCGCTGCTTCTGAAGGCGGGGAGGGCGGGGAAGGGAGGGGAAGGTGGACATCGAGGCGGCCAGGAGGATATCCTGAGAGGGCACCTCAGAAGGTCTGTCTGGACCCGAGACCCCACTCTCGGACCTCCTGCCCCCTCTTCAGAGCGCCTGCTGTCGGGGCGTCTTCCTGGATGAAGGAAAGTGTTTCCCTCTCATCATCTGAGGTTTTCTTCCCCAATGTGACAAATTAGGCAAACTCGCTGCTGGCTGCAGACCGGCACCCCAGTGTGCGCTGGGGGGAGACGCTTTTGGGGGGACATCTGGGGAGAGGAGAGGCTGGCTGTCCCCACCACTTTCTCTGCCGCCCAGCCACTGCGTTTGGGCCAGTGCACAGGGACCAGGGCCAGGAGCTCTGCAGGGGGAAGTGGGCTCCCAGGCTTAGTTCCTGGCTTAGGGACAGGGAGGGAGGGGGGCCGGGGTTCAGCCTTTCACACCCCGCCCTGCAAGGCCTGGCCTTTCGGGAAGGCCCAGCAGAGGTATCCGCGGGCGGAGGTGTCTGTGGGGCCAGCCAGCGGGCGACCTGCCCCGCAGGCTCTCTCACGCCGGGTCCAGGCGGGGCAGCCGGACCGCAGCCTCTGCCCCAGCCCCACCGGCCCACGGGGGCTGCAGGAGTGTGAGATGTGATTCTATTTGACTTTCCAAATCAGAGCGCCTTGATTGGGGCCCAGAGAGTTCAGGGCATGTAACCGTCCTAATTAGATCGGCGGTCCGCAGACAGATCTCCACTCCCTGGCAGGGCTCTCAGGGCTGGGCGGCCCAGGCTCTGGCAGAGGCCCGGCGGGGGGTGGGGTGGTGTGTGTGGGGAGACACGCTGTTTGTGTGTTTTGTTTTTTAAAGGCGTGTGAAGGAGGCAAGGAGTGCAGTTTCCAGGCCCTCAGAAAACAGCTCCGCTGAACCCGAGACAGGAGAGAGAGCAGGGGGTGCAGAAAAGCTGGGGCACAGCCTGGGTTCACGGGGCAGCTCCTGGGGCGGAGGGGGGCGCAGCTGGGGAGAGAATGGGGGTCCCGGTTGGCTGGGGAGGCTCAGGTGGACGTAACAGAGACGCGCAGAGACGCTGGGCTGTCCTCAGCCCTGCCCTTCTCCTCTCCCCAATCCTTCCCTCTTCCTCAGCCACCGCTTTCCTCTTCCTGGCACTGGGAGGGCAGAGCAGGAGCAGCGGCTTTGAGGAGACCAATTTAGGGGGCCAGGGGGTGCTATAGTGAGTGCCCTGCAAGGGGTCACTGCAGGGGGTGCCCGGTGCCTGGGGAGGCGGTGAACCAGGAGGGCGATGGGGGCGGGAGCAGGTGGGGAGGAAGGTTGGTTGTCGGCCTCTGAGACAGCAGGCCTCGGGGAGTGTCACTCACAGCTCAGGGTCCCCTCTCTGGCAGCCAAATGCCAACACCCGGGCCAGCGGATCTGGGAGAAGGGAGAGGAGGGGAAGGCTCTCCGGTCCCCTTAGCCCGGGATGTCGCTGCTTTGCCCGCCTGAAGGCTGAGGAAGTGGCGGCGCCCAGTAGGTGGGCAGGACGCCGCTCTGCTCTCTGCGGGCGCCAGGCAAAGGGCTGGGTCCGTCCCGGAACAGCTGGGCCTCCGGAAGTTACTTGGCACCGGGCGGGCAGCGGGCAGCCCCGGCTCACTTCGGGGCTCCCAGGCTCAATAAGGCGTCTCAGGAACACTCACCCACGTTCCGGCGGGCAGCGTACAGGACAAGCTCTCCCTCCCCATGTGCAAACACCGTGTCCCCGCACCCAGGTTCGGGGTGCTCCCGGGAACCTCCCTGCCGGCTGCCTTCCCGCCCCCTCGGTGTGCACCACTGAATTCTCCTCCCTTCCCTTCGACCGGCTTCTGCCCCGAACAAGAAACCGATTGGCAAACACTCTTCCTTTCGTTAATGGCAAACACTAGCGCCGCGGTATTCGCTGTAGAATTTATGTTCAAGGGGATTTTCGTAAAACACTGCCCGAAGAGCCCTTTAAAGGAATTGTTTACTTCCGTGCAGCAGACACGGAAAAAACAATGTATTATATCCCGCTCTGACTACGAGGCTGATTCGCCTTTAGATCTCGGAGGCGCTGCCTCGGGTCCGACTTGGCAGATACTAGCGAACGGGCCGCCGGCAGACAGACTGCGTGAAGGGCCTTTTCTGGTTTTAAACCGAGGTCCGGCTCCCCAGGTGGGAACATTCTTTAGGACTAATAAAAAACGCGCTTTCCAAAGGAATTGGGAAATAAAAGCAAATGAGGGATTAGAAAATAATAAGAGCTTTTTTAAAACCTTTAGAATGCGGTGTAGAGATGTCTACTGAGCAAAAAGCTAAGGCTGCTACCCTCTAGGACGGGACTCCCCAGGCAGAGAAAGATAATGACAACGGAATGGAGACCCTGCCTGTGTCTGTGCGGCCCAGGGGAGCACCCTCAAACCCCCTCCTGTTACACTTGAACAGGGAACCCCAACAGCGGCCACCGGTTTCTCCTCGGATCCAAGCCCACCTTTCAGAGCGACAAGGCCGATTGTTCGGCTGCCAGAGGGTTTGTGAAGCTAACTTCGTTCCCACGCTCACACAACCGCACACACAGTGGCCGAATTTTAAAAAATGCTGCTTCTGAAGGAGAGAGAGAGAGAGAGAGAAAGAGAGAGAGAGAGAAAGAGGAAGACGGGGAGACTGGAGCTTAGGTGACCAACAGGCCCAATCACCAGGCTTTATTGATACTAAAAGGAAAGGTTCACCTCCCTCGTAAAATGTCTCCCAGCTTATTAGTTATTTAAATCAGCCCGGGGCTGGACGGGCGACGCCCGGGCGCCTCTGCGGTGGACTCCTGGAGGTGCGTTCGTGGCCCTCGGTACCGGGCACCGGGCAGAGGTTGGCGCGGCGGGCGCAGGTGAGCCAAGGGCCGTGCTGCTGGGAGGAAGCGCCCCCAGGCCCGTGGGTGAGACGTCAGGAACGAATTGGACACGGCCCGTAATGGCGAGAACGGGGGTGAGCTGGCCAGGGGCCGGGGAGCAGCGAGGGCCGGCCTGGGGGACCGCCGCGCAGGGAGCGCTCAGGCGCCCACGGCCGCTGCGGTTCCTGCGGGCCGAAACCTCACTACGGGGAGGCCCGGTGAATGTGCACTTTCCCGGGTCTCGGTCCTTTCCGGCAGCCCAGTGTGCGTGTGTGTATGTGGGGGTGGGGGAGACTTCGAATAGTGGGGTTTATTTAAAACGAGCCCCCGATCTACCCACTGCGTCTCCTCCGCCAGAGGCCCTGGCAGCAGCCGGAGGTGGTGCCCAGCGCAGCCGAGCTTGGCCGCAGGGACCCCGAAGGCACCTCTCACCCCCGCAGGCCGGCGCCCCACCGGCTTCCACCGACCGAGAGGTGAGAGGGCTTCGGGGCCCAGAGACCCGGCGAGCCGCCCGCCTAGGCCCCGGTGCGCTCCAGGCCTCCGCGCGCGGGCCTAGGCTGCCGGACAGACAGACAGATGGCCACTCCGCACGGCCCTGGGTCCCAGCGAGCGCCCGCGGCCGTGGCTTCCCGGCTCTGTGGTTTCTGCGAGGCTCGGGGACGCGGGTTCTGGCTTGGCCGGAGTTCGGGGTGCGCAGGGGCCGGGGCCGGGCGTTTTCAGGGGTGCTCTCCACCGGGAGGGGCTGGGGCGAGCGGAGGGGGCCCCGGGGGCGCGTGGCCCGCCCCGCGCATCGCACCTGGGGGTGGGGATGGGGACTGCGTCCAGGTTTAGGGGCCCCCTCTCCCCCCAGCCTTGCCGCGTCCCGTCGGGTCCCCAGGACTCGGGCGGCGGGGAGGCTCGGCTCCGGGGCGGCGGGAGCGCAGGGCCGGGACGCAGCCCACGCGGTGGCGCTGTTGGGAGCGGCCGCTCGGCGGCGGAGCCGGGGACCCCGGCCGTGACCCGCGCTCGGGGTGAGGGGCCTGAGGACCAGCCAGGCCGCTGGGACCTGCGCCGCCACCTGGGGCCCGGCCCCACCCCCAACTTGGCATGGCGCGCCCGGCCGGAGAACGCGGGGGGCGGGCGCGTGACCCCCGTTCCCACCCGCCGCCCGATGTGTGTGTCGGGGAGTGGGGAGGCCGCGGCCGGGCCTCCGGCGCTGGTTCTGGGCTGCCGCTCCCGCTCCCGGGCCGGTCTCCTCCGCGTAAAACCGGAGGCGCAGGCGGTGGTGCTCGGTGGCCGCGGCGGCAGGAGGCCCGCTGGCTGTTCCTGGGCCCGTGGAGACGCCCCGGCCCGCGGGCACCCCGCCCCCCATACCCCCCTCCGGCCTCCCCGCCGCGGGCCCGGCCGCAGGCGCATCCCCAGCGGAGCGCGAGGCCTCCCCGGCCCGGCCCCGGGCCTCCCCTTCCTCCCGCGCGCGGGCATCGTTCCCCGCGGCGCGCGCTCGGGCCTCCGCCGGGCACCCCGCTCCCGGGCCCAGCGGCGCGCGCCCCTCCCGCCCAGGGGGCTCCGTCGGGCCTGTGCCCAGGCCGCCCAGGGCCCTCTGCCCGCCGGGGGCTGGGCTCGGCTACCGCGTCTGACTCCGGCTGCTGCTCTAAACCCCCTCGGTTCCCCATTAGCCGGCGCCTGGCGGCCGGTCTGCGTCCCGGGGCCGCGCTGGTCCCTCTGCGGACGGGAGGACCCCCGGCTCCCGGGCCTGAGGCGGCCCGACGGCAGCGCTCATTCCTCTGGGGTGGGTCCGGCCCAAAGGCCGCGGGGACACCGGGCGAGAAACAGAGTGAGTGTCCCCCGGCCCCTGCGCGCGGGTCCGTCCCCGACACCCCGGTGCAGGCAGGGCCGGCGGGGGCGCACCCGGCTCCCCGCGGCCCTGCGGCTCCTGCTCGTCCTTGGATCAGGCTGGCCCCGGGCCTCCTCCACTTGGCGCGCGTGCCCTGGCCCACCCCAGCCCCGCGCCACGCAGGGGTCCCCGATCCTGGGGGCCGCCCCGCTCTCCGGGACGGTTCTTGGCGACGGAAACTGGCTGCAGGGCTGGTGCCGGCTTCCCGGGAGGGAACGCAGCCCGCGCGCCCGCCCGCCCCCTCCTGCCCCCGCAGCAGAGCGCGCCAAGGCCTGCGGGCGGCGAGGGCGGTGCGCTGGGGCGGGAGTGGGCAGCGCAGGCCGCGCTGGGAACCGGGGAGCCCTCCGCGCGCCTGGATGCTGATGGCTCCCCGGCTCCCCCCGGAGAGCGTGCGCGCGTGGGGGGCCGCTGCCCGGCCGGCCGGTGTCCTCTCAGGGGCAGCGCCCCGCCAGCAGGGCCCTGGGGCCTGGGGGGCCAAGCCTGCCGGCCGGGAGCTGGGGCGCGGGCGCTGGGCCCGCAGAGGCCCGCCTGGCCCGCGGGGAGCCGCCCGCCTCCGAGGCCTGGCACCGGCGCCCACTCCACTCCCGGGCAGCAGGGCCTCCCTCGTCCAGGGCCGCAGCGGGGAAGGAAGGCTGGCCGGAGGGGCGCGCAGGGCCTGGGGTCCGGAGACAAGAAATCGAGGGGTGCCAGGAACAGTGCAGGCCCAAAGGGGAGGAGAAGGCCTGCGAGAGCTGGAGAGGAGAGAGCAGAGCAGGGACGTGAGCACAAACACGCACATGGAAGCCGGCAGCAAAGATCCGTTGCTTTTTAAAATTACAAATCAGTGACAAACCCCATGACTGTGAAAGGCAGGCGGCTTTTTGGTGGGAATCATGGAGAGTCGGGGAGAGAGGGGAACATGTATGTTCCAGACAAAAAGTTAGGGAGAAGCCAGCGGAGGGGTAGCAATGCCCCCCACCCCGCAGGCGGGAGCTCGGGGCTGTGCGCACTGCAGCAAACTCGGGGGTAAAGCACCCAAATGCGTTTTGGGCCCAATTAAATTTTTTTTTTTTAAAAAAAAGGAACTCCAATTTTTTTTTCTTGAGTATGATTTTGTTTTTAAAACATTCCGACATCAACCTCTCGAGGAAGACGAAACGAAACCAAACCAAACGTGTAGAGTCAACATCATTTATTTGCTGTTTAAAAAAAGAAAAAAAGAAAATCCGAATAAAAGGCAAAAAAAAAGTTATTTAAAATTTCTCATTCTCCAAGTTAAATATGCTGGAAATAGTTGCTGACTTGGATTGATAGAATGTCAATACAAAAACGGTGCAGTTTCAATATAAAAGCTCATGCCATTCGAAACATAAAAAAGCCTTTATTAAGGACAAAACTCGAGGGGGCAAATAAAACACACGCCGGACATATATCACAAGACTTCGTACAATTCTCATTTCAATCGAAAGGTATTTGTAGAATGTGCTACTAGATAAAAAAAAGTCTGCATTCAAAATACATTTCTGGTCTTAATTCATATTACTCGACATTTCCTTTTATGCTAAACGTAATTTTACATAGTTGGAGTGCTTGCCCCCCCCAAATGATACAAAAAAAAAATGGACAAGAGAAAGCAGGGGAGGTGCTTTTCATTAAAGAGGAAGCCATGCGTTTTTAAAAGGGTGCTTGGAATCTGAAAAACAAACCAGCCACCATGTCCATTTAATTGTACGCCTAATTGTATACTTTTTTTAAATTTACATCCTCCCCCCTTCTCGGGAGCTTAATAATTTAGCATCAATAGCTCCCTTCACAACATAATAAAATATTTACACTTTATAAAATATTAACCGGCGAACAATACGGCCCGTGTTGTTTATTAAAGAAAAAAAGAAAGAAAGAAAGAAAGCGTTAACCGAAGTCCTGCAATCATGCTGTTGACATAAGCCTGCGAGGTGAGGGAAGTGATCCCTCGCAAAATGTAAATGATCCCCCAACAGCGGCTTTCGTAAAATAGCTCATTAATGACTCCAGATCGAATCGCTCCAACCATTCGCATCATCAGATATAATAATAGTGACGAATCAGACGGGAAGGGTCCTGGCTAAGCCACTCGCCTTTCTTTGCCTTCCCCAGACGCACGCAGGACCTGAGAGCACCCATTCTTCTCCGTCCCCGGACGCCCATCCCGAGAAGGAGGAGGACGACCCCGCCGTTCCACCCCGAGGTAAGGAAGGGGAGACACACACACCCACACACAGCCCGGTCCCCCCGGGGTGGGTGGAGATGCCACATCGCAAACGCATGCCTCTCACCCCCTTGGGGGAAAACTGGCTCAAACTCGGACCCGGGTGGCTGGTTTCTGCAACACCGCCCCTGCCCCTTCCGACGGGATAGGTCCCAGAGAGGAAGGAGAAAGCTGGTCGATCACACTTACAGTTTGCTGCTCGCCAGCCCCCAAACCCTTTCGGCCACCACCGCGAGGAGATTTTACTGCAGCCACTTTTTTTGGTTTTGTTTTTTTGTTTGTTTTTCGCCTCGCCTACGTGAACGGTGCGTTTTCTCGAACCGGTGCGTTTGGAGTGGGAATTTTTAGGAATAAAAAAGGGGGAAAAAGGAAAACGCTGCCTAAAAAACTCTCTCCCCCGGGGTGGCTCCCCGCAGGTTTGCGGCTCAGCCAGCTTCCCTTCCCCGCAGGGATCGCCTTGGGAGCCGCCTCGGGCTTCTTTGAAAGTGGGTGGGCGGCGCCTGGGTGCGGGGCGCCCCGGGGTCTATCTGGGCGCGGAGACCTCGGGCCCTTTCGCTTCTACCGTCCTCGCTGCTCCAGGGGCTCCCCCTGACTTTTTTTTTTTTTGCTTTTTTTTAAGGGGATGGCCGTGCATCAAGCCGTCCTCCGGGTGGGTGCCGCGAGGGGGACCTGGGCCCGGCCCCGGCATAGGCTAGAGAGCCAGGCTTCCCGCGGTGGGTCCAGCGCGGCTGCAAAGCATTTTCCACCCCCTGGATCGCCCCCGGGCGCGCGTTTCCCGAAACCCGGTTTAATTTGGCCCTCCGGCGCCGCCGTACCGGCCGCCCTTCTTAAGGGGGACCGGTGGCGCGGGCCGCGCTGGGTGTGCGGGGGAGCCCCCGGGTGCTGGGGGACCGGGGAGAGCCCAGGTGCGCTGGAGCGACGAAAGGTGCGGCCAGCGGAGGGGGTCCTCCTGCGGCCTCCGCGGGCCCGCCGGGTCCCGTCCACGCATCCACGCGTGCAAGCTTCCCGCCCCCAAAGCCGGCCCTCGGGGTGTCAGCCGGCGCCCCGGGCACCTGGCGGGGGGCCGCGGCGCCTGCCCACGTGCTTTGCGTTAAGGAGGTTGCGCGCCCAAGCGGGACCGCGGGGACAAAAGCGCGGCCCGAGCGCGGCCGGCGCGGCGAGTGCCCGGCGCCACCTTAAATGAGCGCGGCGGCCGGAGCCGGGCTGCGGGAGCTGCTGCCGCCGCCGCCGCCGCCGCGGGGAGCGGCAAAAGTTTGGGGCAGAGACACGGCGCCCCCGGACCCGCTGCCG
>PVJN01047154.1:0-16140 GCA_004026805.1 Lasiurus borealis
CTACATGCCCTTGACTGGGATCGAACCTGGGACCCTTCAGTCCACAGTTGGACGCTCTATCCACTGAGCCAAACCGGTTAGGGCTTGCCTGGTGATTTTGGACTGACTGGCAAACATTGTGAATTTTGCCTTGGTAGGTGCTGGATATTTTTGTATTTCTATAAATACTTTTGAGCTATGTTCTGGGACACAGTAAGGTTACATGGAAAGGGTTTGATTATTCTGAGTCTCACTTTTAAGCTTTGCTAGTTGGGACTAGAATATCAACTACTCAAGAACTGACCTGCTACAGAGTTACCCTTCTGAGTACCCCATCTGATACCTTGTGGTGTATGAGGTTTGCCATTCTGGCTAATGGGAACATAAACTGTTCTTTGCCTTGGGTAAGCTCCAAGAATGATTTCCTCTGGTTTTGTGTGGTTGTTTCCCTATGTAGTTTCGTTACAAAATGCTCTGACCAGTACTCACCTAAAGACTCAAGGGAACCCTTTGCAGATTTCTGGGTATCTTTCTCCCCTACCCTTCTAACCCTACCACCTCTTCTCTCTTCCTTCCTCTCCACATCTCACTCCTCTCTGGTATTCTGCCTTGAAAACTCCAGGCCTACTTGTTCCATCTCGTCACCTCAGAGAAACTGTTGGACCACACCTGGGTTCCTCTTCTTTTTGCTGCAGCCTTGAAACTCTCGAGGCAGTACACGAGGCAACCGCAGGGCTCATTCATTCATCTCCCCTCCCTTGAGGATCACTGTCCTGTGCTGTCTGATGTCCAGAACTATTGATTCATATACGACTTCTTCATTGCTTCAGATGGGAGGGAACATTCCATCCCTGTTATTCCATCTTTGCCAGAGACTGAATTTAGCCTGGATAACTTCCTCTTCACTTTATATATTCAACCCAGGACCCTGCTTCCAGAATATTTCCCTATGCCCCACCATCATCTTCACCACTCCGAGTTGGACACCCCTCCATAGTGAGCTTATAATAAATATGAGTTTGATTATCATTCATGAGTCTCTCTGCAGGGCCTCTACATTGCTTCCTAGTCTGGAAGCTCACTTGGGGTGGGATCGTGTCTACACATCTTTGTATCTTCCCTGGTGCCTGGCACACAGTAGGTGCTGAATTAGATCTTTAGGATAATGAATAAAGAGAAATATATGGTCCCTGGGGCATCAGCAGCTAGAACTAAACAATCATATTAGTGTGTGCTGTCGACTTGCCATACATGGTGGCACGAACACGGACAGCTGTCCTCTGGGCACTTCCCTCTTCCTGAGCTGAGTCGGCAGGGTCCGGAGTGCTCCCCGGAATGTGGTTTTAAATATCCTGACCTCAACAATTCCTTTGATGGAGGGTGTGTGGACCGGAGACACCTGAGTCACACAAGGTGCCAGCCAAGTGCAACTGCCCCACCGAGGCTCCCAGGACACGCCCTGGCCCGAGGTGGCAGAGGAGGAGAATAAACATGGAGAAGCCTCATAAACACTCTCTCCAACGTGTGGCACATCCCTCACCCCCAGATGTGCTCAGAACTCTGGCTGAAAAGGGGCACTGACAGGGGATCCAGGGCACATTCCACTGCCAGCTCAGTGTCTTCGGGAAGCTGCCTCAGTAGGTGCAAAGCAGGATCAAGCAGAATCAAGGAGCAGGGGAGCGGGACTCAGGCAGGTCGGTCTCTGGAATCACAGCCTGCATGCTTCCCAAACCCTTGGCTCTGGAGACCCATGCTCTCAGGTCCACAGACAAGGCTCTGCAAAGCTCCCGTTCTGTGCCCTCCATGCTCCTGGATACTCTTTGGGCAATGCAGTCCTGCTGCCAGTTCTTAAGGAATTTAATAATTTCCCTAAGGGCTACGTCTCCCAAGGTGGGGTTCCCTATCACCTATATATGAATCACCAGGGACATTAATTAATAATGCAGATTCCCCAGCCCAATCCCAGATAGAAAGAATCATATTCTTTGGGGATGGAGCCCAAGAATTGATTTTTTAAAAATATATTTTATTGATTTTTTACAGAGAGGAAGGGAAAGAGATAGTTAGAAACATCAATCAGTTGCCTCCTGCACACCTCCTACTGGGGATGTGTCCACAACCAAGGCACATACCCCTGACTGGAATTGAACCTGGGACCTTTCAATCTGCAGGCTGACGCTTTATCCCCTGAGCCAAACCGGCTTCAGCAAGAATTGATATTTTTAATAAACTTCTTATATACATAAAAGTATAAGAATTACTGTTCCAGCCCTAACCGGTTTGGCTCAGTGGATAGAGCATCGGCCTGTGGACTGAAGGGTCCCAGGTTCGATTCTGGTCAAGGGCATGTACCTTAGTTGCAGGCACATCCCCAGTAGGAGGTGTGCAAGAGGCAGCTGATCAATGTTTCTCTCCCATCGATGTTTCTAGCTCTCTATCCCTCTTCCTTCCTCTCTGTAACAAATCAATTATATATATTACTACTCTAGCATATTCCTATGAGGATTGATTCACTGTGTTTAGGGACCTAAGATTTGCTAGGAGTTAAAACACTTGGCTAGTCCTGGCATGTTTAGGTCAGTGGTTAGAGCACTGGCCCACAGACCCAAGGGCCTCAGGTTCAATTCCCAGTCAAAGGCACATACCTTGGTTGCAGGTTTGATTCCTGGCTCGGAGCATGTGGGAGGCAACCAGTCAATGTGTCTCTCTCACATTGATGTTTCTCTCTCATCTCTCTCTTCCTTCTCTTCTACTCTCTCTCTAAAGATCAATGGAAAAAATATCCTCAGGTGAAGATTTTTTTTAAAAAGCCTCTGGCCATTGTCACCTGGGCATAGAGTTTCTTTGATACTGTAAGTCCCTTGGTGGGCTTCCAGTCTATTTGCTTCTGGTGGGTTTTATGAGCTAGAATATAAAACCAGGGAAGAGTTAGGGAGCAAGATGCATCTATATCTGTCTTATCTCATAGAATGTATTCCCCTGTACCTATTTCTGCTTATACTAACATATCTAGAGGCAAAGTTTCCAGGTTTTCTAATCCTGCCAGTTTCCAGAATATCCCCCATCTTTGTTAATCTTCACCTGAGGATATTTTTTCCATTGATTTTTAGAGAGAGTGGGAAAGAAGAGGAGAGAAAAAGTGAAACATCTATGTGAGAGAGACATATCGACTGTTTGCCTCCTGCACATGCCCCAACCAGGCCTGGGATCAAACCTGCAACCCATGTATGTGCCTTTGACCGGGAGTGTAACCCTCAACACTTTGGTGCGAGGGCCAACGCTCTAACCACTGAGCATACCAGCCAGGGCCAGAATATCAGCCAACTTTGATCATAGGCAGGAAGGGCTTCTTGTAGCTAAGCTGTGTTTTCTTCCTTTTATGTCTTTGGGTAGGCTGGTTTGAACATGGGTTTTCCTTCTGTAGCACTTTACTAGTAGCATCAAGGAGCCAGCCCAATCTAACATTAAATATCTCTACCTAAGTAATGTACTGCTACAGCCACATGATCTGCATCCTAAGATTCAACAGGAAACTAAACAACTAGATGTATTAGATTGCCAGTTTTTCAACCCAAGACATAGGGGTTCTTATTGCCCTTCCTCTTACCTCCTTGGTTGAATCAATTCCATGTTTTAGGTCCTGCCTTTTTAAAAAATAGTTTTTTATTGATGTTTAAATAGAGAGAGAGAGGGAGAGAGAGAAACAATTGATGAGAGAGAAACATTGATCTGCTGCCTCCTGCATGCTCCCTCCTGGAGATTGAGCCCATAACCTGGGCATGTACCCTGATTGGAGAATCGAACCAGTGACCTCTTGGTGAATGGGATGACTCACAATTCACTAAAACACACTGGTTGGACTAGGACCTGCCTCTTGAAACCCCCTGACAATCCCTCACCATACACACAGGCGCACGCACACACACACACACACACACACACACACACTCATGGTGCTAATTGCTATAGTAGTTAAGATTCTTTAGGTTAGAATAAACAAAAATCCAACTCACTGATTAAATAATAACAAGAATTTATGGGCTCCCCATGCTCTAAAGTCCAGAGAAAGAGCTGGCTTTGAGCAAGGCTTGATCCAATTGTCACCAAGGATTCAGTTTCCCCCTCTCCCACTCAGCAGACTTTCACAGTGGCTTCCTCGCCATGTTTCATACAGTGGCCTTCAGGTTCCAGCACCTCCAGGTTTTCCCATTACAGTCATAAAGTGGATACAGCAGTTCCAGACTCGTATCCTAATACTAGTAACTGCTTTACAAGTCCAGAGACTCATATTTTCTCATTCATTTGAAACTCAAGTGCTCGACCCTGAACCAACCACTGTGGTCAGAGTACTGGTTAGCTTAAGGATAGTTATAATGAGAATCCATCACCCAAATCCTGTGGGTGAAATGATCTAAGGGGAGACCTTGTCCTTTGGAAGAAGGTAGGGAATGGCTACCAGGTAGGCAACCAACAAGGAATTTTAATCAACTGGAAAGGAAAACAGAGACCCACACGGTGTTACCAAAAGGAGGAGGTCCACACTAGAACAGAAATGGTGATAACATTAACTGAGGGAATAAAAGAAGGTGGAAATTTAGGGAGGTTTCTGGAAAGAGGAACTGGGTACTTTCCAGGTAGATAAGGAGGTTTCAGGCAGAAATAAAAGCATGCCTGAGGGCATGGAAGCTGAGAAAGTCTGGCATACTCAGGACACTCAAGTCCTGCTAGAGAATAAATGGGGAGGTAAAAGCTGGAACAGAGAGGAATGCCAGCAGATGGGGATGGACAGTTAGGCAAGGGCCAAGCCATGAAAGGCCCCAGAGCCACACTGTAGATTTATGAAGCCACACTGTAGATTTATTTAGGTAGGTGACAAGGAGCTTTTGAACAAAGGAATGATAAGAGACTTGTATCAGAACAAAGATTCTGGCCACAGAGTAGAGGATGCATTGGAGGGCTGTTAGATCCCAGACTTGGTCATACCCATTTCCCCATCTCTGTGAATGGCACTATCGTTCTCTATCTGTGATGATCATTAGTGCTGTTCCCCCACCGTGACCAGCTCCCCGCCCATCACATGACAGGACTGCACTTTCCTGCTTCTTTGACATGAGGAAAAGCCACGAGACTTGTTTTGGCTAAAGAACACCAAGCACTAATTTTTTTAAAAACATATTTTATTGATTTTTTACAGAGAAGAAGGAAGAGGGATAGAAAGAAACATCGATGAGAGAGAGACATCAGTCACCTCCTGCACGCCCCTCGCTGGTGACGTGCCCGCAACCAAGTACATGCCTTTGACCAGAACCTGGGAACCTTCAGTGCGCAAGCCGATGCTCTATCCACTGAGCCAAACCGGTTTCGGCACCAAGCATTAATTTTAAGGGATTTGCCACATCCCCCCCTTTTTTTGTCTCAAGTGATATGAAAGTGTGTACTGAGAATTATGTATGGATCTGTGATAGATCTGGAGCAATAAGTAAATCTTTGTTATATTAAGCCACTGAGATTTGCAGTTCTTTGCTTGCATGGTCTAACCCATCTTAACTAATGCACCCCCATCTGCCACCCCAGAAACCTGGGCATCATCACAGACTTCTTCCTTGCTCTCACTCTGCACCTCTATGTCTTTTGGAGTTTACTTTTACATCTCTCTCCAATTATTTTTCTCCCTCGCAGCTGCCATTAGCCTAGTCCAGAACATCATCCTCTCTTGTCTGGGCAACTGCTTCTCCCAACTGCTGTCTCTTTTTGTAATCTCATGTGATCCACTATTTATTTTTTTCCCCCATACTTAAGCCAAGTGATCTTACTAAAACAAAGATTCAATCTCATCACTCTCTTGTTTTAAATTCTTCAGGCTTCCCATTTCCTTTAGAATACAGTCAATACTTGTTAGTCAAGTTTGCAGGATACTGTATGATCTGGTCATTGTTTATCTTCAATCTCTCTCTCTTCCTCACACTTCAAATGAATTGACCTTTCTGAAATTTGGGTCTTAAATTGGCCATGCTCTTCCTCAACTTTCACTCAGGCTTTCCTCTCTTTGCCTGCTAATTCCTACGCAATCCTCAGATTTCATCTTAGATGTCACTTCTTCCTGAAAGCTTTCCCTGAGCCCCTAATACTGAGTTAGATACCCTCCATATACTCCCTTGTGCTTACAGCACCTGGAACTTCTCATAGTTACATCATTTGTGTGGTGTCACTGGTACTTAATAAAAGATAGGAAGATCATCATCGAGGTCCTCAAGAAATGATCACCTGAACTAAAGGGATGGCTGCAGAGACAGACAAGGAAGAGGCGATGAGTGAAATATTTAGGATGACTCCTGTGTTTCAGGCACAGGTAATAGAGGGATATCAATGTCTCAATGAGCAGTGTAGATTCTGTCATGCAGGTGACAGGAGCTGCAGCAGACAATTGTAGGTGCCCTGCAGTACATGCCTTTGGCCACCCCGTATTCAGTGGCAGCTACAGCGGACAGCCCCCCAGCACTAATAGCACCCCTCCTCCGTGGCCACCACATCTCTGCCTTTCTGCCTGATGAAGCCTGGGGGCCCCCTCAGCCAGCGTGCAGGGCAGCCCAGAAATGAAGGGAGGTTAATGTTCCTGCCACTTTTTATTTATTGATTTGAAAGAGAGAAATTTGTTGTTCCACTTATTTATGCGTTCATTGGCTGATTCTTATATGTGGCCTGACTGGGGATTGAACTCATAATCCTGGTGAGTCAGCACAATGCTCTAACCAACTGAGCTACCCAGCCAGGGCCCAAAATACTTCTTAAGAATACATTTTAATTAAAAAAAAATTTTTTTTTAATGAGTTTCTCTTCTCCATCTACCCCAGTTCTCAAATGTGTGCAAAGCATACATAGTCATCATCTGAGATCCTATTAAAAGCTGCCTCACCTTGGTTTAGTTGACCTGCCCTGCTGTTTTTCTGAACTTATCTCTCGCCATGCTACCCTGCACTGACATAGCTCTGGCCACACTGGCCTTCCTTCTCATCCTCAAACATAATAACCAGTGACTATGACCTTTGTGCTTGCACCGCCACCAAGGACAGGTGCCACTACATGATCACCCGCTCAGAGCATCACTCTCAAATAGTGCAAGCAAAGCGTGCACACACAAGCTCTATGCCACTGACCCTGTCTTATTGTCTTATCAGGATCTAAAATTATCTGTTTACTTCGATTTTGTCCACTAGCTCCATCTCGCCTAGCACTCCTGGAAGGTGCTCCTGTTCACTGCTTTCTCCCAACTCCTGTCATATTCGCATTGCGCAGTAAGTGTCTGGTGGATGCATGAATAGATATATGCCTGCAGAATCCAGGAGAGAGCGAGCTGGGGGTATAGATTTGGGAGCTGGCACCACAACAGTAACAGTTGCAACCATGTCATGAATTGGTTTGCTCAGCGAGAGTGGGTAGAAGTGCGGGAGACCAGAATAGAATCCCGGAGATCATCTACAGGGTGGAGAAGAAAAAGGAGGTTGGGGCGGGAAGCAAGGAGATGTGGCCAGAGAGGCTGCGAGAAGCGCTGGAGGGAAAATCAGGGCAGAAGACAGCGCAGGAGCGAGAAGTGGGAGACAGGCAAAGCAAAGAAGGCATCAGAGAGAACCGTGCCTTTGGATGTTGGTCACTAGGAGATCACTAGTGAGCATCCAGTTCCAGTAAAATGAGGGGCAACTGGCAACCAGTGAAAGTCATTGGATACATGCCCTGGCCTCCCACCATTTGGGGGACAATTCCGGTGTCCTTCAGAAGGTCCCCAACAGGATCGAGCCCCAATGGAACAAAGTCAGAAGTGCACCCTTTATTAGCCTGAATACTCAGGCTCTGCTTTCTGGGAAATCCAAACTGGAGCAGATCTTTCATTTCTCTTCTCTTTCTGTTTTTCAAGGAGGGAAGGAGACTTTCCCTTCCATCTCATTGACCAGAGGTTCCTGTGCCCCTGTGTACACTAATCATAACCACAAGGGAAGGGGGTTATTATGACTGGCTTAGACCCCTCCTGACCCATTCATTCCCTGGGGCTGGGCATACCATCCATTGAGAACATGAAGCCAGATCCTGGCTCCATTTCCAAACCATCACAATTCCCAGGACTAAGTGGTGTGGAGGGTGGGAGGGGCCTCCACAGGGACGGCACATCTTTTTTTGTTGTTAATCCTCACCCAAGGATATTTTTTTCCATTGAGAGTGGAAGACAGGGGGAGGGATGGGAGAAGGAGAAGAAGAGAGAGATAGATCAATTGGTTGCCTCCTGCATGCACTTCAACCTGGGATTGAACCTGAAACCGAGGTAGATGTGCTCAACTAGGAATTTAATCTGTGACCCTCTGGTGTTCGGGCTGACACTCTAACCACTGAGCAACACCGGGCGAGGGTGACATATCTTAACCCCTGCACACAATCATAGCGTCATCTTGCTGGGTGCTCAGTTTATACCTCTCCTCTGCAGGGCACAGCGATGCTAACTGAGTGCTGGGGACCACCATACAAGGACCATAAGATAGGATTCCTGACCTGAAAGGCTGAATCACCTAGACGCATTACATACACAGGGCTACAATGCAAAACTATGGAGCATAGCGCAGTTAAACAGTTAATTCTAAATCAAGGAGGGAAGAATTATCCGTCAGGGGAGACTAGGCCAGACTAAAGAAACAAACAGCCTCTTGGATTTATTTATCCCACACGACACAGCCTCATGGTGGACAGGAGGTTCTACTGCTTGGCATCATTTTCATACCAGAACCCAGTGTGGTGAAGCAGCCAATATCGGGATATTGCTGAGCCAGAGGGAGAGAGCTCAGGAGGGTTTTGAATTAGCAATTGATTCTTGGCTCAAAAGTAAAATGTATGACTTCCATTTACAACCCATTGGCTAAAACTGGTCACGTGGCTCAAATCAACCTCAGAGAGCCAGGAAGCTAGATTCTACCATATGTCAGAAGGCAGAAAGGCAGGGATATTTGGTGTAAAAACTTCCAGAAATCATGAAGGAAGAATAACATTTGCACCGAGCTTTGAAAAACATGTTAGTCTTCAATAGATGAAGTTAGCGGCAAAGGAGGAGGAGGGCCTGCCCAATAGAGAGCTCTGTGAAAGCAGCCCCAGAGGCTGGCGAGTGTGACTGAAGCTGGGCTTCCTGAGGAGCAGGGTGGGGGTGGCATTGGAACTGGGCAAGAAGGCTGAGTTTAGACGGTGAAGGGCTTTGAATATCATGATAAGGATGTATACTCTAATATAGAGTTTTGGCAATAGGAAGCTGCCAAAAGGTTTTTAAGCAGGTAAGTAACATGGTTTGACCAGGTTTTTTGTTATTGTTAAAATATACTGTATTGATTTTGAAAGGAAGGGGAGGGAAAGAGAGATAGAAACACCAATGATGAGAATCATTGATCAGCTGCCTCCTGCACCTCCCCTACTGGGGATCAAGCCCGCAACCCAGGCATGTGACCTTCTGGTTCATAGGTCGATGCTCAATCACTGAGCAACACCGGCTGGGCATGGGTTGTTGGGGGCTTTTTTGTTTGTTCGTTTGTTTTTAGGAAAATAACTTTGGCAACAGAATGAGAAGGAAATTGGAAAGACCAAAGGCTAGGAGACTAGAGGAAGCTGTTGTCATGAGCCAGGCAAGCCATGAGGAGGAAATGAGATGTGGGAGGGGTTAGGAGGACACTGAGGAAGAGACAGATGGGAGAGACACTTCCTATCCAGAAAAGATACTGCCTATTTTTTCAAAACATATTTTTAATTGGTTTCAGGGAAGAAGGGAGAGGAAGAGAGAGATAAGAAACATCAATGATGAGAGAGAACGATTGCTAGGCTGCCTCTTGCACACCCTGCCCTGGGAAAGAGCCTGCAACCTGGGCATGCCCTGTCCTGGAATCTAACCTTGACCTGCTGGCTCATAGGTCTATGCTCAACCATTGACTGAGCTATGCTGGCAGGGCTCCAGTACATTCTTTTAAAGCAAATCTAGTTACCATATCATTTAATCTGTAATTTCTCCAGTATGTGATAAATTAACAATAATCACTTAAGGTTCTCAAAAACCCAGTCATTAGCAACATTTCCCTCATGGTCTCTCATTTTTCCCCAGTTGGTTCATTTGAATTCAAACACCACCCACATATTCCATTCAGTTCTCCATCTTCCTCTCCCTTGTCATTTACTAGTTGAGGATTCTGGGTCATTTGTCCTATAGAATTCCCCACATTCTAAATTTTGCTGATGGAATTACCCCTGCTGACATTTGACATGCTTGCTTCCTCCTGCATTCCCTGTGAACTGGTGGCTGGGCCTAATGCTTCCCTCCTTTGAACAGAAGCAGAAGGGCAAGAATAGGAGGGGGGAACGGGCCATTTTTGCCCAACACCTACTATGTGCCAGACACTGTGTGGGTTCTTTATCCACAAGATGATCTCACGTAACCCTCAACAGCACCCTTTGAGGAGAGTGCGCATTATCCCTAGTCTGACAGA
Organism: Lasiurus borealis; assembly: GCA_004026805.1. Classification (NCBI taxonomy): domain Eukaryota; kingdom Metazoa; phylum Chordata; class Mammalia; order Chiroptera; family Vespertilionidae; genus Lasiurus; species Lasiurus borealis. The sequence goes on from PVJN01047154.1 coordinate 10,479, forward strand.
TGGAGAAACTAGGACCCACCCTAACCTGTCCACTCCACAAAGCCAGAAACAGCAGGAGCTTTGGCTCTGATGCCAACGCCCCTTCTCTTTTCACTGCCCCCGGGTGGGGAAGGGCTTGGCCTATGAGTGGCAGTACTAGGAAGAGAGCCTCACTAGCCCAACTCCTGAGTATTAATACTAAACATTGAGACTGACATTCATCACAAGCACCTGAGCCATAAATGCTGCATCAGTGTCCCCATTTTACAGGAGAGAAACTGAGGTCCAGAAAGGGAAAGCATTAGGTGAGCAGAGCCAAGATTCACCCCCAAGTTCCTCCCACGTGGCCTCTCCTGGTGGATGGCTCCAGCTCTCCCGGTGGCCGCACGCAGTGGGGTGAATATGGGTGCAGGGACAGGAACCGGCAGGCCAGTTTTCCTGGATGGAGTCTGTAGCCTGAGCTCTCACCGTTGGCCTGGAGTGGGTCTATTCCTTTCTGCCAAGCTCCCCAACTGAGGACGGCACATACACAGCTCACAGCAGTGAGGCAGCCCCATCAATCATGGTGGCATGGACTTCCTCCCGGAGCTTTCTCAGGGGCCCGCTCCCTGCCACACGCCTAGAGTCCAGGAGGAGCCCCCTCACAGGACAGACAGAGGCAACGCTCAGGGGGAGGCAGCCCGGGAGCTGTTCCTCCTCCCCAGAGCTGCCAGGAACAATCGAGAAAACCAGGACATTCTCCCCCACCAGGATATTTTGTATGCTTTGCACTTGCTGCTGCGTTTCCTTCATCTAAAAGCTCTAAAATTTCAAATAAAAAGGTACAATGAAAGCAGCAGCAGGATAAATAGCCACAGTGATCTGAGCTGAAACCCTGGAAGCTTTATTCACATCTTTAGAAAAACTCTGAAGGCTCCTAGTAGCAGCTGCAGTACAAAGCCTCACACTTTAATTCTAAGGCTGCCAGAAATAGGCCTGTCAGGCCTGAAATATCACTGCATTTCATTACTCTTAAATGTGCATTACCATCTCTGCCTCCTTACCAGCTTGGGGAGGGGGGCGTACCAGACCAGCTCCACAGAGAGCTGGGATCCTGGGGCTTGTGGGGCAAGGGGAGAGGTTGAGTTGGGACTAGAACACGGAGGATGGGAGGGGAGACCTAGTGGCTTCAGGCCTCTCAAGGACACAGATTAGACAGAGGCCCACGGAAGTGGAGGATCCTGTTATTAACACGTCCCCAGCAGGCAGGTGCTTGGAAGAGTCTGATGTCACCAACTTGGGTGATGAAGCCGGGAGGAGACAGGGAAGAGGCAGGACCGCTGGGGAGGAGGTGAGGACAGTTGTTGGGCAAAGAATGGGGCCTGAAGAAGCCCCGGGTGAAGGGCACGAAGGCCTTCATGCCTGCCAGCAGGTAGGAACCAATCAAAGGCAAATTAGGCCATCGAGGCCCGGGGAGTCTGAAGCCACAGGCCCAGAGCGGCCAGTGGGAAATGCTGGAGGGAGAGGCTGCTGGACATTTGGAAGTTTGGAGCTGGGAGCAATCTGCATGTTTATAATAAAGCTGACACTCAGGGCAGCTCTGAATAATTCAGGAGGCGCTGGGATCTCATTACAGTGCGTGTCCCTGGGGTACAAAGGGAGAGGGGCTGGCTGGGCCCAGGCCCCCACCATCGCTTGGTTCTCTGAAAGGGCGTGACAGATGGGCCAGCGCTGGCCACCACCCAGTCACGCTTCACACAGTGATTGGTTTTCAAAGGAAGACAGGGTTTGTGAATGGAGCCAGCTTGTTGTTTGCTGCCTTCAAATGGACGCCGCTGGGTCGCGTGGCCAGCCGGACCCCCTTGTGAATGGGGCATCACCAGTGGGTGGTGAACAAGCCAGAGGTGACTCCCAGTCCCTACCCCTATCTTGCCCCCCCCCCCCGTCACTACTGAGCTGGGGGGGACGGGAAGGGGAGAATGAAGTGCCCCAAACACTTCTCTCTGCTGACAGGTTTACCTTCCGTGGGTCTTCCTCTGTGCTAGCTAGCCCCGTATCAGAATAAAATTCAGCTGCATATAGCAAAAAAAAAAAAGTTAAAACAAGACAGAAATTTATTTTTCTCTCATGTAAAGAAGTCCGAAGACAATCACCACAGACCTAGTTCGTCTGCTCCACCACCATCAGAGACCTGGGCCCCTTGCCTCTTGTCCTTACCCACCACTCCCGGCCCAACATGATGCTCACGCTCCAACACGATCTCCAAGTCCCACCAGCCACCAGAGCAAAGAAGAATGGAAGGGGCCCAGGGCACATGCCAGCATTTTTTGCAATTTCCCAGAAGTTGCCACAAAGATACTTGTGCTTAATAGACCACAGCTTAGTTAGATGGTCACACCTAGCTGCAAGAGAGGCTGGAAATGTGCTGTTTGTTTTATATGACCAGGTGTTTGTGGGCAGACATTTCTCCAGGGTTTTAGTCCATTTCTGCACATCTTTCAAGCGCAGCACTGCCTGTCCTTTGTCCCGCTCTCATTTCCAGGCCATAGGAACCTCCATGGCAAGGACATAGTGCCTTCCTCCAGAGCAGAGAGCAGCCATGGCGCCCATTTTAAAAGATTTAGGTTTTCCATGTTCGGATTCCTCCCCCTAAAATGCAAGCCGCGGTATGTCCAGGCTTCACCTGCCCTCTTTGTGGCCCTGCGGGAACTGAGGCTGATGCTCTCCTACTGCTACCGCTGTGAGTCATGAACTGCCCTTCGTCTCTGACCCCGGAGTCTTAGCTCCTGCCAGCACTATGACAGGGACTAATTTATTAGCTTGTAAGTGAGATAAAAATCTCAGATCTTCAAAGTTCTTGACCGTGTTCAGGGAAGAATCGAAATTTCTGCAGGGCTACTTCCTAGAAATCGGCTCTATTTCCCTTCCCAGCTACTTGAGCTGTCCCCATGGGTGTTTCAGGTGCCTCTTCCGCTCCCACAACTGGAGGAAGCAGCCTTCACAGGAGACTCCAGCCGCTTCTAGAATCCCAGCGGGTCCTGAAACGGCCAACGACAGGGAAGCTCACACACCTGCTCACACCCCACGCTGAGCATGCTCTCAGGGCCCCATGGACCGCCTTGTCCCCATCTGGTCAGTTCCCAGATTAGAGGAGGTGTTGAGTACCACTCTGGCTTCTGCATCTGGAATGACTGGGTGACCTTGTCCTCAGTTTCCTGAATCAAACTGCGCCTTCTTCTCCATCCCCCACTCCATCTCCTCCAGCGCCATGCCTCCCCCTCTTCTGCCCTCCCCTCCACCTTACCCTCCCACCAGCATCTCCGAGGTCAGATGCCCCTGGAGCTACCATTTCAGTTGGCCTGTTCTGTAACTCCCTACCCTAAGACATACCTCCTCTGGCTGTGAAACTGGGGCTCAGCCATCCTATTTATGCAGCACCCATCAGCAACCCCTACTCAAGGTGCTCACCTGTGTGTCAAGAGGAACAACTCTTGCTCCTTTCGCCTCCCCTCCGCTCCTTCTCATTCTGCAAGCCAGAGCTCTGAAGCCACCTTAAGCCCCATCACCTCTCACCAGCCCCCCTCCACCACACAATCCCTAAGCCCTGCCTCCGAAGTCTCTCTGGTGTCTGTCCCTTCTGACCCAACGCCCTGGTTCAGATCCCAGTGCTTCTTTCCTGGAGTCTCACAGCAGCCGCCCACCAGGTGCCCCCCAAATTCAGTTCAGGCTCCAAAGAGCTGCCCAAGAGACCATTCTAAGACGTAACTTGGTTGGTTCATAGCCCTCACCGCCAGCTGAACAAAGTACTGTGGCGCCTAAGACCTGATGGTTCTCCCTGTCCAGCTTGTCTCTCGCCCAGCCTCTCCTAAACACCCTCAGGCTGCAGCCACTCTGAGTTACCCTGCAATTTACTGAAAATGTCCTGCTCTCAAGTGCCTCTGCACTCCACACCTATTATCTATTCTTCTGGAAATGCCCTTCCTCTCTCCTCTCTCTGCCCCCTTCCCGGGCACTCACCGCTACCTATCCATCTTTCAAGACCCAACTCAAGCATGGCCTCCTCTAGAAACAGTCCTTCTGCTCCTCCACAGTCCCAGCCGCTGGGCCCTGCCCCTCTGAGCCGCCACACGGCTCTGCACACAGAGTATCCTCATTAAGGCACATCCCACAGTATAGGCAAGTATCTGTCCTCAGATGGCAAGATCCTGGAGAGCAGAGGTCAGAATTGTTCATCTCTGTGACCCAGCCATGCTCCTGGTTATCTGAATAAGTGACTGCCCCTCACTCCACTCATGTCCGACTACAAGGTTAGCTCAATGGTGACCTGTGACCAAGGAACGGCCCCAAATAGAAGTCGCTCCTTGAGGGCTTCAGGCTGGAGGATGGTTCCAGGATGGAGCAAAAGGAGCAATAAGCACAGAGGTGGATGAGTAGGTGTTTGCCCCTCAGGAAGACCGAGGATTGGGAGGTAAGTGAGGAGCGGCACAGAGAAGTCAGTTCCCAAGGGCAATGCAGACCTGGGTCAGCTGACGCAGCATGTCCATCCTCTTTTCAGGTGTGTATACGGTGGGGGAGAGGGACCAAGAAATGCTACCAGAGTACAGCAGGCAGATCCAGAAGGGATTCTTTAATAGCTTTCTTAGGAAACCCAGGGCTCAAAGTGTGTCTTAGGCCCCCAAGACAGGGCACTCAGTGCAGCGCCAGGTACTCTTGCCTCCTGCCTCATTGCCAAGGAGAGAGACCCAACACAATGAGATCCAGATTACATATTAATAGGCTTCCAGCCCTAAATGCAATGATTAGATCTTGGAACTGAAAAAGGACATGCATGGAAAAGCATGAAATCCAAACAAAGTGTGCAGTTTGGTTAATAATATTGCACCAATGTTAATTTCTTTATTTGGACAAATGTATCATAGGTAGGTAAGATGTTAACTTTGGGGGAAGCTGGGAAAGGGTACATGGGAACTACCAAGGTCAGGCCCATCCATCAACCTAGTCCATAGGCCAGCCCACCTCAGTTGGCAGGACTTGAAACTTTTTGTTACGACTAAAATGATCCCAAATTACATATTAAAATGAAACAAAACCAAAACAGACTTTAAAACTTAAGTCAAGCCATAGCTGGTTTGGCTCAGGGGATAGAGTGTTGACCCTTGGACTAAAGCAGTGGTTCTCAACCTTCCTAAGGCCGAAACCCTTGCATACAGTTCCTCATGTAGTGGTGACCCCCAACCATGAAATTTTGCTACTGTTATGCATCGTGATGTAAATATCTGCATTTTCCAATGGTCTTAGGCGACCCCTGTGAAAGGGTCGTTCGACCCCCAAAGGGGTCGAGACCCACAGGTTGAGAACCACTGGACTAAAGGGTCCCAGGTTAGATTCCGGTTAAGGACACATACCTTGGTAGCAGGTTCTGCAGCCTTGGGTGGGGTGCTTGTAGGAGGCAACCAATTGATGTGTCTCTCTCACATCAAAGTTTCTCTCTGTCTCTCCCTCTCCCTCCCATTCTCCCTAAAAATCAATGGAAAAAAATATCCTCAGCTGAGGATTAACCAAAAACAACAACAAAAACACACACACATAAGTCAAAAGTTAAGAGGTAGGAAGAGAGACAGCATAAGTTTACATGGAAAGTAAAAGAGCAAAAGGAGAGGATTCATGTTTTTTAGTTGAGAATCTGAAGACTTTGGCTACATTC
>PVJN01047155.1:0-16134 GCA_004026805.1 Lasiurus borealis
GTAGGAATTTTGCAAGGGCAAGTCCATTGGGATTATAAATATGTGTGACTGTGGTTTTGGTGGTCTGAAAATGTATAAGGACTCCTTTTATGGGAATATCTATTAGTTTTATTGGCATAGACAAAGGAACATTGAGGTTTGAAGTAATGATTTAGAAAATTAGAGCAAAGTAATCTTTAATGAGTAGTTTCTCATATATAGACTCCCTAGATGACAGACAGTTGCAATTCTCTGTGACTATATTTCCCTTGCTGGTATAGCTGGAAGTGTTCGAATTTCTATTGCCTAAATAGAGATTCTCCAATGTGAGAGGATTATAGCTTTCTAAGGAATAGTGTTATGAAGAACTTAGTGTTTATGTAGCCACCGAGTCTTTTGATTGACTCTGAGGCTTGTTTGCACAAACTGGCAATGTTAGTGAAACAATGGAATGTTTAGTGAGCCAATCAGATTAACATATGAATAATGCTTCAATTCATAAAGGGTTTATTGATTTTTGTAAAATGACCTCCAGATGTGTTTGCATTTTTTTCATAACTTATTACAACCCATATTATAATATTTATATATAATACAGAGAATTCTTTGGGGATGATGCTATATATAATAAGCTGATCTACACCAGATGGCATTAGGTAAGAGGCAAATATGTTGAACTTAAAGGCCTGTGTGGTGTAGGACTTTAAGCAATTCTCAGGCAAGTTGTAAAACACCAGATAGCTAAGCTTTTAAAATGCATATCTCTTTTAAAAGGAAAACTTTTGCAAATTTAATCAGATTCTCATCTTACTTTGCTGTTGAAGTAAGCTAAGGATACTGCAATCTACACCTAACTATTGATTCTATAACTCAATAGCAAGTATTTTCTTTTCTTTTTTAAAAAAATATATTTTATTGATTTTTCACAGAGAAGAAGGCAGAGGGATAGAAAGTCAGAAACATCAATGAGAGAGAGACATCAATCAGCCACCTCCTGCACACCCCACACTGGAGATGTGCCAAGCAAGGTACATGCCCCCAACCGGAATCGAACCTGGGACCTTTCAGTCCGCAGGCCGATGCTCTATCCACTGAGCCAAACCGGTCTTGGCAATAGCAAGTATTTTCAAATATCACCTCCCTAGGCTGCTAGACAGACATAGAAAAAAATATTTCTTTTTGTGTGTGATGTGCCTATATTATATAATAGCTGAAGTTGCAATGAAAAACATATTGTATATGATATGTATTTGTGTACATGCATATATGTATGTAGGCACACATTTGTGTGGAGAACAGCATGATGTGAAAGAGAAGAATCTCATCTAAAAAGAACTAATGGAATTAATTTAAGTAGTATCCTATCTAATAAAGAGGGAATATGCAAATTGACCATCATGCCATCACAAAGATGGCAGTATCCAAAGTCACAAGATGGTGGCACCCAGTCCTCTCAGCCCTACCAGAATCCCACAGTCCTTTTAGCCCAGTCAGTGAGGTGGCAGGTGCATGATACAGCCAAACCCACCCTCAGCTCCCCAGCTGCCTAGGGCTGGCCCAAAGCACAGGCAAGCCTCAGATGTTGGCTGTCCAGCCAGTGCCCAAGGTGCAGGCAAGCCTCATATTGCAGCTGTCCAGCCAATGCCTGAGGTGCAGGCAAGCCTTGGATGGCGGCTGCCTAGCTGCCCAGGACCGCCCCAGGCTCAGGTAAGCAGGGCTGGCAGAGGGTTGTCCTGTTGGCAGTGGCAGCAGCAGATGTGTGATGGGGGTTTCACCTTCCCCTGATCTCCAGGTCACCCCCCGCCCCTGGACTATGAGATGGGGAAGACCAGGCTGAGGGACCCCACCTCTCCAGTGCATGAATTTTCATGCACCCTGCCTCTAGTCCTATATAATAAAAGGCTAATATGCAAATCAACTGAATGGCAGAACGACTGGTTATTATGACATGCACTGACCACCGGGGGGCAGGTGCTCAATGCAGAAGCTTCCCCCTGATGGTCAGTGCTCTCCCACAAGGGGAGCAACGCTTAGCCAGAAGCCAGACTCACAGCTGGTGAGCGTAGCAGTGGTGGCGGCAGCTCTCCTGCCTCCACAGAAGCACTAAGAAACCCTTGGGGGATGTCCTCCTGCCAGCTTAGGCCCGATCCTCACTAAGCCATCAGGCAGACATCCCCTGAGGCAGTGGTTCTCAACCTTCCTAATGCTGCAACCCTTTAATACAGTTCTTTATGTTGTGGTGATCCCCAGCCATAAAATTATTTTTGTCGCTACTTCATAACTGTAACTTGCTACTGTTATGAATCTTAATGTAAATACTTGTGTTTTCTGTTGGTCTTAGAAGACCCTGCTAGCTGTTCGCAACCCACAGGTTGAGAACCGCTGCCCTGGGGGATTCTGGATTGTGAGAGGGTGCAAGCCAGGCTGAGGGGACCTCCCCACCCACAAGTGCATGAATATTGTGCACTGGGTCTCCAGTATAAATATGAAGCCATTAAAATTTATTATAATAAGTAATATTGATACGTTACTGTCAAAAAAAAGAAATAGATAAAAAAGAAAATTCTTTTTTGGAAAATAGTGCAGTTGACAGGAAAAAAAAAATGCTTGATTTAGTTCTGTGCTGCTCTCTGCTCTTCCATTTTCTCTGTAACAAGTGCTAAGAGCCATTTTTGGAGAAGTGGCTAATTTCATTTCACGAGGTTCATGTATAATAAGAAACCTGATTATTATTTTAATTCTGCTACTTTTGTCATTGTGTTTTCATTGCTACAATTACAAGACCGACATTAGGTCTGTACCGTTATGATACCAGGTAAATTCCACCTCAATAAACATTATCACAAATGCTACTTTTTCTTTTTAAAGAAAAATACTAAATTGGTGCTCAAATTCTGAATTGATCAATAAAAATGAAGTTATAAAGTCTTCCTACTATATAGGGGATTTTTGATTATATTAATTAAATACTAGATTAAGATATTTTTAGGCTTCAGCATTATAATGAAGTAATTAATTCCTCTGTATGTGGGAGAAGGATTGTGACTTCAGGTAACTCTGGCACCTCCTCTCCATCCCCATTAGGATTGCCCTCATTGGACCCTCATCATTTCTCTGCTACACTATTTATATATTCTACTACTTGGCTTCCATATTGGGCAGTCATAGCTCTCTGCAATCTGTTATGTGCATTACAGAGAGAATGATATATGTATTTGGACCGTTTATTCCCTGAGATGGGCTCTGTGGTGAGGTGTTACCCAAGAGGTGGGAAATCAGATTACCCTTTAGGAGGGAGACTCTAATACCAACACAGAAAGATCAGATTGTAAAAATCCATATGGCTCCTAGGAGAGCCAGACTTCACTGCAACCTGGTAAAATGTCTCCACTCACTCATGGAAAATGCTAGACAGTCTGGAAGCTGGAAAAGGCAGTGACAGGTCAGTTTGTAGGATCCAGGAGAGATGGACTCTTGGCTCTCAGGTATTGGGGTCCCATTGGCAGGATTGTATCTGCTGGGGAAGGAAGCATTGCCACTTTTCCCAAGGAACCACAGTGGCTCTATCTTGCTGATTTGATGAAGTGTAAGTTTTTTGCCCTTGCCCTTCCCTCATACCTTCCTCTGGCTCCCTTGCACTGGTTTAGGCACCATTTCCTCCAGGAAGCCTGCCCCTCCTCTTTTGTCAATTGCCCTTCTCTTTGCTGCCATGACTGGCACTTGGCAGAGTACACTGAAATTATATTTTTTATGTCTAATTCTCCTGCACTGTTTTCTTCTCAAAGACAGGGGACAGAGATTGTGCATACAAGGACAGGGAGTGTGTCTTTTAAAAAAATTTCTTATTGTTGACAGATGTTTCCCAGTTCTCCCCTCACCCTCCCTTTGCCCTTCTTCTCCCAGAGGGAGTGTGTCTTATTCATTAAAATTTTTTTTTGTCGTATTCTTTTTTATTGCTAGGGCTAAACACTGAACTATTCCCCTATCTATCATGTTTTGTTTAAGTGTTGTGTTTGCTTTCTGACCTGCACTGGATGAGAGCAACTGTATGCTCTGCCAGGAGACTGATTGTGTTCCTTTCCATTTCTTTTATCTTGTGTGAGGTTGGACATCTTTCATATAGTTAAGGACCATTTTTAATATCTTTTTTGAATGAATTATCTGTTCAAGTCTTTTGCCCATTTTATTATCATGTTTTTGATCTCCAACCCTTCGATTTTAAAGAGTTCTTCATACATTGGGGATACTAGCCCTTTATCTTTGATATATACTGCTTATATTTTTTCTCAGTTTGTCAGTTGTCTTTTCACTTTGACTTTTTTTCCTTTAATAAAGTTGTTAAATTTATGAAGTCAATCTTTAAAAAATTGCTTCTGTGTTTTTTAATTATGATTAGGAAATTGTTTCTCACAGCAGGTTAATGAAGAACTCAACCATGTTTTCATCTAGTACTCGCATAGTTTTATTTGTTACTCTCTATTCCATTTGGAGCAGTGTGTGTGTGTGTGTGTGTGTGTGTGTGTGTGTGTGTGTGTGCATGTGTATGCACATGTGTATGTATGTGTACTGCAAGGTATATATCTAATTTTACCCTTTTTTTCAAATGGCTAAACAGTTGTTCCAGGTCTACTTATGAAAAGTCCATTTTTGCTGTAGTGAACTGAAATACCATTTTTAGTCAATTGTCTGGAGTGAATTGAAATGACATTTTTAGTATCAATCTAGTCTGGTTCCATTAAGAAGCTTATTGGTACTTTCATTGAGAAATTTTATTAAATTCATAAATCAACTTAGGGACAATTGACATCTTTAAGAAAAGCATGACTTCCTTTCTATTCAGGTCTAGTTTGTGTCTTTTAGGAGTGATTTAAAGTTTTCTATGTTTCTTGGTAAATTTTCCTGAGTATTTTAATTACTTTATTGGAAAATTTTAAAATTTTAATAAACCTTTATTGTTCAGATTATTATAATTGTTCCTTTTTTCCCTCTTGCATAGCTCCTCTCCACCAGGCTCCCATCCCACCCTCTGCCCTTACCTCGCCCACATTGTCCTCATCCATAGGTGTATGATTTTTGTCCAGTCTCACCCTGCACAACCCCCTCACCTCTTTCCCCCTGAGAATTATCAGTCCACTCCCTTTCTATACCCCTAATTCTATTATATTCACTTGTTGATAGATATGTATTTGTTGTTCATAATTTTTACCTTTACTGTTTTCTTCTTCTTCCTCTTCTTAAAGAATATTTTTCAGCATTTCATATAATACTGGTTTGGTGTTGATGAACTCCTTTAGTTTTTTCTTATCTGTGAAGCTCTTTATCTGCCCTTCAATTCTGAATGATAGCTTTGGTGGGTAGAGTAATCTTGGTTGTAGGTTCTTGCTATTCATCACTTTGAATATTTCTTGCCACTCCCATCTGGCCTGCATCGTTTCTGTTGAGAAATCAGCTGACAATCATATGGGTGCTCCCTTGTAGGTAATTAACTGTTTTTCTCTTCTGCTTTTAATATTCTTTCTTTGTCTTTTGCTCTTGGTATTTTAATGATGATGTATCTTGGTGTGGTCCTCTTTGGATTCCTTTTGTTTGGGGTTCTGTGCACTTCCTGGACTTGTACGTCTATTTCTTTCACCAGGTGGGGGAAGTTTTCAGTCATTATTTCTTCAAACAGGTTTTCAGTATCTTGTTCTCTCTCTTCTTCTGGTACCTCCATAATTCTGATGTTGGTATGCTTGAAGTTGTCCCTGAGGCTCCTTACACTATCTTCAAATTTTTGGATTCTTTTTTCTTTTTGCTTTTCCAGTTGAGTGTTATTTTGCTTCTTTGTACTTCAAATCTTTTACTTGATTCTTGCATTCCTCTAATCTGCTGTTAGGTTTCAGTATCATATTTATTTCAGTCAGTATATGTTTAATTTCTAGTTGGTCCTTTTTCATCTCTTGAGTCTTGATAAATTTATCCATTTTTTCTAGGAAATTCTTAAAAATTCTTATAACCGTGGTTTTGAACTCTATATTCAGTCATTTGTTTTCCTCCATTTCTTTTTTCTTTTTTTTTGAAAAATATATTTTATTGATTTTTTACAGAGAGGAAGGGAGAGTGTTAGAGAGTTAGAAACATTGATGAGAGACATAGATCAGCTGCCTCCTGCATGCCCCCCCCTGGGGATGTGCTTGCAACCAAGGTACATGCCCTTGACTGGAATTGAAGCCGGGATCCTTCAGTTCATAGGCCGATGCTCTATCCACTGAGCCAAACTGGTTTTGGCTTCCTCTATTTCTTTCTTTTGTGATCTGTTCTTTTGTCTCCGCATATTTCGCTTCTTCCCTGAATTGATAGAGTAGCTTTGTGTGCTAGGTGGCCAATATATATATAAAAGGCTAAGTGACTGTCTGACAATCCAACCGGCTAGTACATATGATGTGCACTGACCACCAGGGGCCAGATGCTCAATGTAGGAGCTACCAAGCTGCAGTGACTTCATAGTGCTGGTTCTTGGTTGATGCATCCCGGAACCAGAGTATAGCCCTGCATCCTTTCAATGTGCATGAATCCGCGCACTGGGGTCATTAGTCCTATCTAATAAAAGAGCAATATGCAAATTGACTGTACCCCCACTACACCCACCAGCCATGCCCACCAGCTAATCAGAGTAAGTATGCAAATTAACCCAACTGAGATGGCTATGGCCACAGAGAGAGCAGGAGGGAGGCTTGGGTTTCCCCTAGCGATGGAGGAAGCCAAATGCCCAGGCCTCTGCTTAAGGCAACAAAGTTTCAATGGCTGTGCAGCAGAAGGCTTGGCTCCACTCCAGGCTACAAAGTTTCAATTGTAGAAGATAAATAATCCCAGATACCAGGGCCTCCACTTGGGTTGCCAGGGTGTGTGGCCAACCTGCAAACCACCATAGGTACCTCTCCCAGGCCACCCCATCCCCTAAGGGAACACCCACCCTGATCCAGGACATCCTTCAGGGCAAACCAGCTGACCCCAACCCATCCACCAGGCCTCTATCCTATCTAATAAAATAGTAATATGCAGTCCCAGGTTGCATCACTTAAACACACAAGATGACTGCCCCATGTGGTCAAAAGATCCTGCCCCTATGTGGACACAAGATGGCCAGCAGGGGAGGGCTGTTGGCAGGGACCAGGCCTGCAAGGGAGGGCAGTTGGGGGTGATCAAGCCTGCAGGGGAGGGCAGTTAGGGGTGACCAGGCTGGCAGAGGCAGGAAGTTGGGGGTGACTGGGCCTGCAGGGAAGGGCATTTGGGGGAGACCCAGGCCTGCATGGGAAGGGCAGTTAGGGTTGACCAGACCTGTAGGAGAGGGCAGTTAGGGGCAAACAGGTTGGCAGGGGAGCAGTTAGGTATCAATCAGGCTGGCAACAGAGTTGTTAGGGGGTGATCAGGCTGGCAGGCAGAATCAGTTAGAGGCAATCAGGAAGTCAGGCAGGTGATCAGTTGGGAGCCAGCAGTCCTGGATTGTGAAAGGGATGTCCAACTGACCATTTAGGCTTGATCGTACCTGGACATACCTGAAGGGGTCCCAGATTGGAGAGGGAGCAGGCTGGGATGAAGGACACTCCCCCTTGCCCCTTCGTACATGAATTTTGTGCATCAGGCTTCTAGTAAATATATAAAACAGATGTTCAACTTTGCTTATAATCAGAGAAAAGAAAAACTTAATACAATATCATTTTACATATTATATTTTAAAAAGTAGAAAGAATAATTATGCTCATGCTTAGAAATTGGTGTAGGAAAAAACAACTCCTTGTAGTAAAAACTGGCACTACTTAAGAGGGCAGTTTAGAACATGTGTAAAAAATGAATAATGTACGTATCTTTTATTTTATATCTAAGAATTTATTCTAAGGCTAGAATCTGCTATTTTCACAAAAGTTTGTTGAAGGAGTTAATTACAGCACTGTCCTAATCGATAAAAACCCAGGGTCCATAACATCCAAAACGACTAAAGGCTCCACTGAATGCCATGCTGGGGAGCTGAGGGAGCGAGACCTGATCAATCAGTGGCAGCGGTGACTGGGGAGCAGCAGGAAGGCAGACCTCTTGGTCCCTGCTCCCCTGACTCCGATCAATTGATAGTGGAGGTCGGGCGGAACTGGGGACTGGCTCCCTTAGCAGTCTTCCAGGTTCAATCTCAAGAGGACAGGCCAGACACCAATGGACCAGTGCTGCTGGCATGATCCTGACAGCATTGCAGACCTCCTTTGAACTTGGCTTTGGGCATTGAGGGTGCTTTCCCTTCCTTGTGACTGGCTCCCTTAGTAGTCTTTCAGGTTCAATCTCAAGAGTACAGGCCAGGAACCAACAGGACCCTACTGTTGGCGTGATCCTTGTAGCCTACTGGAACTTGGCCTTGGGCATTGCGGCTGCATTCCCTCCCTAGACACTCCACAAGGTCACTTGAGCTTGTCCTGCTCCAGATGAAGTGTGATCACTGCACATGGAAGAAATGTAGTAAAAAAACAACCCATAACCTAGGGCAATTAGGAAGGCAGGCAGGCAAACAGTTGGGAGCCAGCAGTCCTGGATTGTGAAAGGGATGTCTGACTGCCTGCTTAGGCCCGATCCTATTGGGCAGTCAGATATCCTCGAGGGGTGCCAGATTGGAGAGGGTGCAGGCTGGGCTGAGGGACCCCCCCCCCCCATGCACAAATTTTGTGCACCAGGCCTCTAGTTTATAATAACGAGAAATAAGGGGTTGGTTAAGTATTTTGGCTGCTGACAATAGAGTATTATAGAGTGTGGGATACTACATAGCTATTAAGTGTAATGATATATAACAACCCCTCACAGCCCACAGTTCCTTTCAAGGTGCATGAATTTGTGCACTAGGTCCCTAGTCTCTCTCTCTCTCTCTCTCTCTCTCTCTCTCTCTCTCTCTCTCTCTCTCTCTCCATATATATATATATAATTCTAATGGAGACATTAGAATTGTCTAGGAGAAAAACAGTGGTTGTGCTAGTTGAGGCTCTTTAGAGACACCTGGGATGGGCATGGGAGGGAAAAAGAGTAAGCTGAATTTTGCCGCATAAGAAATTGAGTGGCATTTTGGGATTCGATGTTAGTTGAGGGTGGTGTAGGCAGGTGCAAGGGGATTGTATAGCAGCAGGGTATAAATGGAAGATGTAGTAAGTGAAAATTTCCTTGGAGCAGGAATAGTTGAGGGACTTTTTAAAAAGAACAGTATGTATAAGGTGAAAATCTACATTGATGCATTTTCTCTGCTGCCCCCACTGTTGTCTTAAGCAACAGTCATTTCTGCTACACACATTACCTTCATTAGGAAGTAGTTTGAATAAAGAAGGGGTAGGACAGGGGCCAGCACAGTCACTATGCAGAAAAACACAGAATGGAGGAGGAGAAGGAGGTCACTCAGGGTCAGAGTCCAAACATGTGATTATTTCAAGTCACAGGGATTGCATGGAAATTGCATAGATATGCATGGAAGTTGCTAATTAAAATAAATAAAAGAGCTTTTTTTTTCTTGCTGGGAAAATTTACTTCTGTTTTAAAAATTCCTGTGAACTATTTACATTTATCATCATTATTTTCTGAATTAGGAAAACACTATAAAATTATTTTCTTTTCAGCTAGCACAACCATGTCAATGTACTTAATACCAATGAACTGTACTCTTTTTAAAAAGGCTTAAGATGGTCAATTTTATTTTATGTGCCCTGTAACACAGTAAAAGAGGCCTCACTAATGGTTCAAGAATGGGTATCCACTAGAAATCCCTGTGATTTAGAGGACAAAGGAAAAATAAAAAGTATACTGTAATTTCTCTGGGGTAAGTGAATGACTCTTGAAATATTGTGCATTTTTTTTGGACTACTTATAGGAAAGAAAAAGCACTTAATAGGCAAGAAAATGAACAATTATAAAGCTAGTGTGCATTACAAGGTTTCTATCTCAGTTTCCATATTTTATTTTTGCCCTTGTCATTGCCCACACATTTCTAAAAATTGCCACCAGAGGGCAGGAGTGGGCCAATGTCAGCAAGGGGAACCAGCCAGGTTTGGATGTTCTTTTCAGACAGTGTCCCCACAGAGCAATTATGGGTCCTCTTGCAGAGATTAAGAAATTGAGGCCCAAAGTAAAATAAATAGTAGGTGGCCTAACATTATATGAATGGGAGAGGTACGATTTAAACACTAGTTTCAGTGATCCCCATCACTTTGGACTTTTTAGGGCTTGCCTGAGTTTATAGCTATGATTTCCACAAATTTTCAATGTTTTATGACTCCCTTTTATTGAAGTTATAAATAAAACTTTAAACAAACAATCAAATGAAAACAAGATGTTTACTTCATATATGGCATGGTGGTAGTTAGAATTAATATGAGAAAGTCACAAATAGGAGATAAAACTCAAGGGAAGAAATGAGGCTTTCCTTGTCCATCCCTTGTTCTGAAAAACCTCCATTCAGAGTTTAAAAAAATTTTATTTTCTTTATTGATTAAGGTATTACATATGTGTCCTTATTGCACCATTACTCCCGCTACTCTCCACTCATGCTCTCACCCCCCTGGTATATGTGTCCATTGGTTAGGCTTATATGCATGCATACAAGTCCTTTGGTTGATCTTCCATTCAGGGTTTGGAATGAAGAGTTTTTACTTGTGGAAACCTTGATGGGTTTTATTTTCCTTTTTTAATTGAAAAGATGCCTTAAAGATGACAGCAGCAATTGATGAAGATGACTTTTAACCACTGGTAAATTTCTTTTATAAAAGCAAAGTTTCTCAAACATCAGTGTTATGGGCTGATTTATATCCTTTCCCCCTACTCTCCCTCAATTCATATGTTGTGTCTGCAACCAGGTACATGCTCTTCCTTGACTGGAATAGGACCTGGGACCTTGAATCTGCAGGCTGACGCTCTATCAACTGAACCAGAGTGGTTAGGCACAAGGACAATTTTTTACAGTAAAAGAGGATCGTAGAAAGAGAGAGGGAGAAAAACATTGATTGGTTGCTTGGGACTGGGAATCAATCTCACAACCTAGGTACAGTTACATGCTCTTACTGGGAATCAAACCCACAAACTTTTTATCTATAGGACTCCAACCAACTGAGTCATACTGGCCAGGGCTGACTCATGTCTCTATAGGAAGAGAAGATTAAGACACATACATCCAGAAAGGACCACTTAAAGGCACAGTGAGGGGACAGCTATCTACAAGTCAAAGATAGAGGCCTTCAGAAGAACTCAACACTGTCATTACCTTACTCTTGGACTTCTGGCTTCCAGAAGGAAATATACTTCTGTTATTTAAACCATCCAGTCTACAGTACTTTGTAATGACAACCCAGCAAACTTACTTCCAAAAACCTACACCAAAAGGATGCAGGAGGCTTGTGAAAAATGAGAGACCTATGAGTGATTGGGAAAAGAAAGAAAAATACTAAAGAAAGTGTCTATACTTTTAGCTTCTGAGAATAGTCAGGGTACAGGGCTGTCAAAAAGATGGCATTGACCTGGTGTAATTTTCATTCTTCAGAAACCATAATCACATTACCATGTGAGCAAACCATACAGATTTTTTTGTGTGTCCTAAAAGAACATGCTTTTCTATTCTTTAGAATATTACTGTTACCTACACATGGATATAAATCAAAAAAGGCAGCTCCACATTGACTGTGGATTCAGACATTTCCTTTTATTGCATTTACTCTTGGATCCTCAGGTGAAAATCATGGGACGTAGACCAGTGACTCAGGCCTGAATATGTGGATTTCTGAAAGTTCTGACTGGTAGATTTACAGTTATATTTACTTATTGTGCATATTCCTGGATATACAAACAGAAGGTCCTAAAACTGCCCAACAAATATTAATTGATTTGTCAAGGCATAATGGATTCTGACATCTTTGCCTCTTTAATGGCATGATTGTGTTCTGTTTGTTCCTCTTCTTCATGGCTCTTATTGCCTTGTCTTCCTTTACCCTTCTCTCTCCTCCCATCTCCTCTTTTCTTCCTCCTTGTCCCTGCCACATGCTGTCATTACTTTTAAAGCAATTCATAAATCCCTGTGCTAATTTCATGGTGTTTCACAGATATTACAATAGATAGCTGCATGTGGAAAGCAATGAGTGCTATTGTTCTCAGAATGTTTTCTTTTTAAATATTTGTAAGTGAAAAACTTACATAACCAAAAATAAACAAAAAACAAATGTTTGCTTATGAAGCGTGCCATGCTTTTTGGATGGCTTTAATTTTACAGCAACCCAGCAGGGAAAGGAGGAGAAGGAGTTGATTTTTAGTTATTCTAAAGGATTTTGTAAAGTTCTTATAAATGTCTCTAAACAAAAGAAATATTTTAATTCTGTTTAATATTTAATAACGTTTTGACCAGAATTCGTAGAATTCCAAAGCCTTTAATTCTAAAAGTATATACTGTGCATTTAATGAAGCTGTTTTTTTTAGCAATGTTCTATAGAGCTGATTTCTAAATTTAGTACAGGTGGGAATAGTGACATCAGAATGTCTGAAATTATCTTTTTTTTTTTTTAGTTTTTAATTTTTTATTATGGAGCCTTTTATTTTTGACTTCAGCAATGATTTATTTATTTACTTATTTAATAAATCTTTATTGTTCAGATTATTACAATTGTTCCTCTTTCCCCCCCCATAGCTCCCCTCCTGGTTCCAATCCCACCCTCTACCCTTACCCCCCGCCCCACTGTCCTCATCCATAGGTGTACGATTTTTGTCCAGTCTCTTTCTGAACCCACCACACTCTTTGTCCCCCAAAACTGTCAGTCCACTCCCTTTCTATGTCCCTGATTCTATTATATTCACCAATTTATTCTGTTCAGAATTTTTTATTTACTTGACTTTTAGATTCACTTGTTGATAGATACATATTTGTTGTTCATAATTTTTATTTTTACCTTTTTTTTTTATTCTTCCTCTTCTTAAAGAATACCTTTCAGCACTTCATATAATACTGGTTTGGTGGTACTGAACTTCTTTAGCTTTTTCTTATCTGTAAAGCTCTTTATCAGACCTTTAATTCTGAATGATAGCTTTGCTGGGTAGAGTAATCTTGGTTATAGGTTCTTGCTATTCATCACTTTGAATATTTCTTGCCACTCACATCTAGCCTGCATCGTTTCTGTTGAGAAATCCGCTGACAATCGAATGGGTGCTCCCTTGTAGGTAATGAACTGTTTTTCTCTTGCTGCTTTTAATATTTTCTCTTTGTCGTTTGCTCTTGGTAATTTAATTATGATATGTCTTGGTGTGGTCCTCTTTGGTTTTCTTTTGTTTGGGATTCTTTGTGCTTCCTGGACTTGTAAGTCTATTTCTTTCACCAGGTGGGGAAAGTTTTCAAGTCATTATTTCTTCAAATAGGTTTTCAGTATCTTGCTCTCTCTCTTCTTCTGGCACCCTCATAATTCTGATGTTGGTATGCTTAAAGTTGTCCCAGAGGCTCCTTACATTATCTTCAAATTTTTGGATTTTTTTTTTCTTTTTACTTTTCCAGTTGAGTGTTTTTTGCTTCTTTATATTTCAAATCTTTGACTTGATTCTTGTGATTCTCTAATCTGCTGTTAGGTTTTTCTATAATATTTTTTATTTTAATAAGTGTATGCTTAAATTCTGTCCTTTTTTATATCCTTGAGGGTCTCGCTATATTTGTTGGCCTTTTCTAGAAAATTCTTGAAAAACCTCATAACCGTGGTTTTGAACTCTATATCCAATCATTTGCTTTCCTCCATTTCTTTCATTTGTGATCTGCTTCTTTGTCTCTGCATTTTGTCTGCTTCCCTGAGTTGATAGAGTGGCTTTGTGTGCTAGGTGTCCTATAGGGCCCAGTGGTTCAGCCTCCCCAGTTACCTAAGGTGGACACTCTTAGAGCACTCCTTTATGGGCTGTGTGCACAGTCTTGTTGTAGTTAAGTCTTGATTGTTGGTGTCACTGGGAGGAATTGACTTCTAGGCCAATTGGCTGTGAGGATCAGCTGTGTCTATGCTGGGAGAACTTCTGTGCTGGAGACACCCTTATGGGAGAAGACCCTTCTAGCAAAAGCCTCTGTGTTCAGCTTGGATGGGGCAGAGTCTCAGGGTGGAGCAGACAGCATTGGTTTCCCATCATCCCTGCCCTAATAGGCTCCTGTGTCTCAGTGTCCCGCAGAAATCACTGCAAGCACCTCTGAGAGAAAGCCACCCTTGAGTTCCACCTGTTGCTAGACAGTCCAGTTTCTCCTCGAATGAGTCTGGGTCCCCAGAGTCTCGCCTGGAACTGGAGTTCAGTGCAGTCAAGAGCTTTTGTCTCTTTCCTGCTTGAGAAAGCTACCTGTACACTCAGTTTCCAGTCCTCTCCATGCATGCATCTCAGTACCTCTGCCTCCTGCAGCTCCTCTGAGTCTCAGTATGCTTTTCTCTTTCCTTCTACTTGTAGAATTTCCACTCAGTCATCCTTCTTGTGGTTCTGGGTAATGTCCGTTTTGTTTTTTAGTTGTAGTTTTTGAAACTGTTGTGTGAGGCAGCAGTTTACGTGTTTACCTATGCTGCCATCTTGGTTTCTACTCATAAATTATCTTTAAAAGAAGAAAAGGACAGAGGAGAAAAGACATTTTTGAAAGGAGGTGAAAGAGGGTTGGCATTGTGACTGGTAGAAATGAATTCCCCTCCTCATAGAAAACTGGAGACATGGAACCATGAGCCTGGGGGAGAAGCCAAGGCTGCCTGGCTTTTTGAATCTAGATGGTGCAAGGAGATACACCCAAATGCTGTGATACAGTGGATTTTGTCTGCCTGGCTCCATGAAGTACACTGAGGGGCTGGCCCTGGGACAGGACAAACAACTCACCCCAGATGGTGCATTCCTCTTAGAACAGAGAGAGGCCAGTACACATATTTCAGCTTTGGGGAAGTGGGGAAATGAAAATAGAGGTGAGTAGATGGCAAGGTTCTTATATGTAAAGGAGATTTCCCATTGCTGGCTTGAAGATGGAGAGAGCCAGGTGTTCAGGACCTGAGAATAACTTATAGGAGCCAAGAGTGGCCCCTGGCCAGCACCCAGCAGGAAAATGGAAATCTCAGTCCTATAACTGTGAGGAAATGAATTTGGCCAATGGCTCCAATGAGGTTGGAAGCACTGTGATACCCAGAACCTCCAGATGGGAACTCAGGTGGGCTAAAGTTTGAACGTGAAACATAGAGCAGAGAATCCTTCTGAAAAGCTCTAGGACTTCAAATTATATAACTCATGACTATGGGATAAGCGGGTGTTTTTAAGCTGCTAAATTTGTGGTAAGTTATTATGTAGCAATAGAAAATTAATACAGTGACATAATATTGATAATGCTTTCCTTATAATAGTTTGATGTCCATAAATCAGCTTCAGGCTCTGCCTCTCATCAACTGTCTGAACTTGGCATCCTTCTGAGTCTGTTTCCTCACCTGCATAGACAAAGGAAATAATGCCAAACTCCTTAAATTGTTTCTAGGTGAAGTGATTTAATATTAATAAATTCCTACCAGCTGGTAGACACTCATAAGTGGTTTATTCTCTCCTTTCATTCCTCTATCCACAAGCCTCATGGTCTAGTCCAGCTGTTTCCAATGTATGGTCTGAGGTCTAACTACCTTTATAATGATACTAAGATGATATTGGCATTTCCACTCTTATTCTTTCATGAATTATCCAGAAACTATATACCTTATCATAATAGATGGGATGAAAAATAGACATAATAACCTCATTTTCTTCTATTAATCAAAACATTAAAGAAACTTGCAAGTAAATTTGAAAAAAATTAAAGAGAAATTCCCATATCACCACAAGGTATTTTTGTTTTGGAAAATACAGTTATCCTTAAAAAGAAAAGCATTACTTATGTTAACATGTAAAACATTTATTATATTTATTTTAAAGTGAATTAATAAAAATCTACATTTTCTTTTCTTTTTTTAAAAAATTAAATCTTTATTATTCAGATTATTACATTTCTTTCTCTTTTTTTCCCCTCCATAGCACCCCTCCACCCAGCTCCCACCCTCCCTCTGCCCTTAGCTCCCTCCCATTGATCTCATCCATAGGTGTATGATTTTTGTCCAGTCTCTCCCTGTACACCCTTCACCCCTTTCCCCCTAAGAATTAACAGTCCACTCCCTT
>PVJN01047156.1:0-16134 GCA_004026805.1 Lasiurus borealis
TGCAGAAAGGAGAGTTGCCGGGGAACCAGGCCTCGAGGTGAGTGCAGTTGAAGGGAGGACCAGGCTATCAGGGGAGGGCAGTTGGGGGGATGAGGACTGTGGGGGAGGGCATTTGGGGTGACCAGACCTGCAAGATAAGGCAGTTGTGGGGAGGGGGTATCAGGCTAGCAGGGGAGGGCAGTTGGGAGGGACCAGGCTTGCAGGAGCAGAAAGTTGGGGGAGACCAGGCCTTCAGGGGAAGACATTTGGGGGGAAACACAAGACTCCAGGGGAGCATAGTTGGAAGGGACCATGCCTGTAAGGGAAGACAATTGGGGTGAACCCAGGCAGCAGGGGAGGGTATTTGAGAGGGACCAGGCCTGCAGGGGAAGGCAGTTGGAAGGTACCAGGCCTATAGGGGAGGACATTTTGCAACAACGGGGCTTATAGGTGAGGGCAGTTGGGGGGACCCAGCCTGCAGGGCAGGGCAGTTAGAGGTGACCAGGCCAATGTGGGAGGGTAGTTAGGAGCAATCAGGTCAGCAGGGGTACAGTTAGGCATCATTCAGGCTGGCAAGGCATGGTTAGGGTGATCAGGCTGGCAGTGATGATGTTAAATGGTAGGAGTCTGGATAAATTTTGAAAGAGCCAACGGGATTTGTTGTTGGGTTGGATTTGTGATGTATTACCTTATTTGATATTACTATGTTTATCTGTTATATGGGGACAAAATCAATAAGAGGTTGTCATGAGGATAGTGTTATGAGTAAAAGAGCTAGTATTTGTATGTTTAGCATACTGTTTAGCATAACGCTTATGGCAAATGAGTGATCAATTAAAGATAATTGTATTTTGAGGGGCATTAAGAAGGAAGTCTGTCATTGCAAGGATCTCAAGTAGCCTCATCAAATACAGTTTAGTTCTCCAACTATCAAGAAGTTGAGATTTATTTTGACTGAAGCTATAAAGTGGGAGAAAGAAAATATTTATTTTTTAATTATTTTAAATATATTTTATTGATTTTGTACAGAGATGAAGGGAGAGGGATAGAAAGTTAGAAACATCTATGAGAGAGAAACATCAATCAGCTGCCTCCTGCACACCCCCTACTGGAGATGTACCTGCAACCAAGATACATTCCCTTGACTGGAATTGAACCTGGGACCCCTGAGTTCAAAGGCCGATGCTCTATCCATTGAGCCAAACTGGTTTTGGCAGAAAATATTTTTTAAAATATATTTTTCAGTCTCCTTGCCTTTTGCTCTGTGGATGAGGATGACTTTATGCTAAAAATTCAGGGATGCATTTTTAAAATGGTGGCATTTTGAAGACAAGTTCATTTCTTTCCTTTGGTATTTATTACTGGTCTAGATGATAGAGTGAAACTTCAAAGATCTGTCTCATTTAAAAAAATCATTTTTATTTCATACTAGAGTCTCGGTGCATAAAAAATCATGCTCTAGAGACTTGGTCCTTCAGCCCAGCCTGCCCCTTCTCATAGTCTGGGAGCCCTTAGGGGATGTCATACTGATGGCTTAGGCCCGCTCCCTCTGTGGGAGGAGCCCGGCCAATCAAGGGAAGGTGCTGCTCCCATCAGCCCACTGCTGCTGCCACTATGAGCCATTGTGGCTGCCGGCCCTTAGCTCTCACTTCTTAGCACTGGCCTTGCCCCCTGCCCACTGGTGGGAGGGTGGATCTGGGGCCTAGTTGGCTGAGAGAGGGGCCGTGGGAGGTTGAGGCACAGCAGGTTGCACCTCGTCCAGCCACTGCCTCTGTTGCTGCCTCTGTCGAAGGGGCTGTGGTGATGGACTGGCCCATGTCACTGCCTCTCCTGAGTCGCTGCTTCTCTCACGCTGCAGGCCCTTGGCTCTCACAGCCTCTGCATCTTTGTATGGAAGGACGTGCAGAAGACATCTGGTCTATCCGGTCTATCTGGTCTACCTGGTCTAATTAGCATATTACCCTTTTATTAGTATAGATACTCAAGTGGCAGAACTCCACTAACAAGCTTTCTTCTCTGATTCCATTTAAAGAAACTTGAAGAGCTAACAGAAGAGCTATGCATCAGTTCTAGCCATAAAAATCAGGTATCTTCTATGCATAAAATGAAATTCTGTATGCTTTCATCTCCCAATCAATAATAATAAAGGATTGTAGTTATGTGTAAAAAGCCACATTGTTCCTACTACTTCAGCATCATTCATGTAGTGATACTAAAAGTTTCATAATGGTCTGTCACATCACTTTTTCTTGAATACATATTTAAAAGTCTCAAAAGGCCCATAAAGGCTTTATTTTCTCAATATAATGTTTCATGGATTAAAATAAATAAATGAGTCCTTGGCTATTGTCTCTGATTTCATTGCACCAGTATTATTGGTGCTTTTGTTAAAAAATCTATTCCAGGCAACTAATTTGACTCATAATAAAATCCAACTTAGATTGTTCCACAATAAATTAGCCTGATTTCCTCAGTCAGTAAATTCTAAGTCCAGCCTAGTTTTCTGTGACCACAGACACAACCACCCTGAGGAGTCTCAGAGGGAAATGGGAGGGAGGGAGGTGGAAAGAGGTTAACCACATAACTTACATGCATTTCTGGATAACCCATGTTCACAGACAATAGCGTGGTTGAAGCTTGGGAAGGTGGGGGGAATGGTCGGATGGGTCAGTGGGGAGTAAGGGAACACCTGTAATACTTTCAAGATAAATTTTTAAAAGAAAGCAGATTAACCCTCTGTGCTAGATGCAATTGCCCAAAATAAGCATCAGTTCTGCCTGGACTTGTGTGTGTGTACATATGGACATATATGTGAATCTGGGGTAGGGGAATAATAGTATTCCAAGGTGGAGGAGAAGTGATCTTATAATACCAGTGAGAAATAAGTAACATAACCTTCTCTAATTCTTGAATCCTCTTAAACTTTGTTGGCAAAGTATGCTTTAGAAGAGTAATAGTGCCTGATTAGAACAGTTTGCCAATGTTTCACATAGAATAAATGCATGAATGTAAGATGCAATTGTGAATATAGATATACATATAAATTAGTCTGTAGTTAGTAAATAATGTGTACTTTAAACTACAAAAGTGCCAAAGACTTAAACTTTAATCCTGAGTATGCATATATATATATATATTTATAAAACAAAGATATCAAAAATCAGCACCAGAATCAATATAATGGAACAGTGAGTTTTAAACTATAAATAAAAAAATACTTTAAACAATAAAATATTATTAAAAATAAAAAAATAAATTATGAATAAAATGCATTTTCAAACTCACCGTATCCCTACCAGACATCCAGTAATCAGCTCATATTACAGGTTTGGCAGATACCTTGACCTTGATATTGCTGGCTGCAAACTTCTACACTGGCTTTCCCAGTAGGGGCTCTTCTAAACTTTAAGGGAAACTGAGAATGGGCTCTATAGTTTATCAGGTTCTGATATTCTTTATTTGCCCTCTCCTAACACAACTAGATTTGTATTTACTACTCAGTTCTTGAATGTGAAGAACGAGGAGTTACCTAGGAGTACCTACCTAAGTGGCAGGACTATAGAGAAAAGAAGGATAATTATTACCTCAAAAAGCAGGGTAGTGATTATCTGTGTGGAGAGGAGAGGGATGCAGGAGGATGCTAGAGTACTGGTAATGTTATGTTTCTTCATTATGATTGTGTTATGAATAATGGTCCCTCTAGTATGTCCAGTCTCTAATCTCTAGGATCTATTAATATGTTAACTTACATGGTAAAAGCGACTTTACAGATGTGATTAAGGATCTTGGTCTGGAGATATATCCTGGATTTTTTGGGTGGTCCCAATGTAATTACTAGGCTCCTCATCCAAGGGAAATAAGAGTTCAGAGAAGGAGATGTGACTATGGAAGCCAAGATCAGAGTTTGAGAGATGCTACATTACTGGCTTTGAAAATGAAGGAAGAGGCCATAGCAGGGGATGCAGTGACTCTCTAGAAGCAGAAAAAGGGAAGGAGTTGAACTCTCCCCTAAGAGTATCCCCAAGAAACTCAGCTCTACTGACATCTTGATATTAGTTGACCACGAGAGCTATAAGATTCTATATTTTTGTTCCTTTTTAAATGTTTTAAATTTCTGACCTAGAGTTTACAACTAATATATTGTATGTCTACCTTAAAATAATACTAATCCACTTTGTGATTATTGCAGTTATCTTATAACAGAGTATTCATAATTCTACCCTCCAGTGCCTTATAGTATTGCTAGAATTCATTTCACTGATCCATATGTTATAGTCACACTTATCATTGCTATGATTTTTACTTTAAGCAGTTTTTTTTAGATTAAGAATAAGAAAAAACTGAAAGGTTGCATTTTACCTTCATGTACTCCTTTTCTGATCCTATTTCCATCTTTATGTATATCTGAGTTTCTCAGCAGAACCTTCTCTAATTCTGAGTCTTTATTTAATAGTGGCAATGCCAAACTTTGAAAGCAAGATGGTCATTTGAATCCAGAGGAAATAATAGAGACCACTTTTAAAGCTACCAGTGTGGATAATTATGAAAAATATTTTATTTTTCTTTATTTTTCAGCCCTTAACTGACCTTGAAAAGCAATTTATAAAATGATATATATATGTGTGTGTATGATTAAGTCTATAACATATAGAAACATAATCTATTTGATGATAATAAAAAAGAGCTGCAGAAAGGAGTTGTGTTAGAGTAAGGAAATGACATCACATGGTAAGTTGAATTCATAAGGTGATTAAAATAACATATCTATATCTATATATCTATATATGTATAATACAGGTATATATATATGTATATATGTGTGTGTATATATAATTCCTTCATTTTCATTTTTTATTATATATATAATAAAAGTGTAATATGCTAATTAGACCAAACAGCCGAAATACCTTCTGTACATCATCCTAGACATCCTTCTGGATGAAGCCATGGTGGTGGGGGCCAAGGCAGCAGAAATTAGGGGCAATCAGGTAGGCAGGCGAGCAATTAGGGGCTATCAGGCAGCAGGCAAGTGATTAGGAGTGATGGGGCAGGCAGGCAGAGGGGTTAGGAGTGATGAGGCAGGCAGCAGGCAGAAGTATTAGGAGTGATCTGGCAGGCAGGCGAGTGGTTAGGTGCAATGAAGCAGGCAGGCAGTATGGTTAGGAGCCACCAGTCCCAGATTGTGAGAGGGATGTCCAACTACATTCCCAGAGGGGTCCAGGATTGCAAGAAGGTGAAGGCTAGGTTGAGGGACCCACCCCCCAGCTCAGCCCATGCATGGATTTCATGCACCAGGTCTCTAGTATATTAATAAAAGTGTAGGTGGCCCTCATGTGCAATGTTGCCACAAGATAGCTACCACAAGATGGCTGCCACAAGATGGCCATGCACACAGAGAAGATGGGGCCCAGCATCCACTTTGTGTGGTGAGGTCTGGAGATCCTGGCATCTCTGTGTAAGGTGGTGGGTCCCGGTGGAGAAGGCAGTTTGCAGCAGGCAGGGGAGGGCAGTTGGGGGTGATCAGGCCAGCAGAGGAGCAGTTCGGCATCAATCAGGCTGGTAGGGGAGCAGTTAGGGGGTGATCAGGCTGGCAGGCAGAAATGGTTAGGGGCAATTAGGAAGGCAGGCAGGCGAACTGTTAAGAGCCAGCAGTCCCGGATTGTGAGAGGGATGTCCAACTGCCAGTTTAGGCTCAATCCAGCACATCCCCCAAAGGGTTCTAGGTTGGAAAGAGTATAGGCTGGGCTGAGAGACACACACTCCCATGCACAAATTTTATGCACTGGGCCACTAGTGTGTACACACACACACACACACACACACACACACACACACACATATAAAAGACTAAGTGACCAGATGACCAGGTGGCCTGTAGCTCTGATGTACACTGACCACCAGGGGGAAGACACTCAATGCAGGAGCTGCCAAATGACAGTGACTTTGCAGAGTGCCCTTTCACACTCTGGAACCCCTTGGGGGATGTTGGACTGCCAATTTTGGTCCATCCCCATAGGCCAGGCTGAGGAATCCCACCTGCCAGAAGGGCCCAGCTCACTCCAAAGATGCCCTTTGAGCTTTGGCACTGCCCCAAGGGTAAATGGGGGAGTAGAAAGTTTGTAATTGTTTCTATTGCACACATGTCCCTGGACACTAATAGTGCCAGAATAAATAATAAAGAAAAAGGATGAAGAGGAGGATGGTAAAGAAGATTAAAAAAGTTAAAGGAAAAATATAGATCTAGATGTAAACATAAAGAAATATATTGTTGTTGCCGAGACCGGTTTGGCTCAGTGGATAGAGCATCGGCCTGCGGACTGAAAGGTCCCGGGTTCGATTCCAGTCAGGAGCATGTACCTTGGTTGCAAGCACATCTCCACTGTGGGGCGTGCAGGAGGCGGCTGATCGATGTCTCTCTCTCATTGATGTTTCTGAATTTCTTCCCCTCTCCCTTCCTCTCTGTAAAAAATCAATAAAATATATTTTAAAAACAAGAAATATATTGTTATCAGTCAATGGGGGAAATTCTTTGATATGGTGAGTTCAATAAGAAAGGAGGAGGGGAAGGAAAATATTATTGGAAGAACTAAAGTTTTGTTTGGATCAAGACATAGGTATTTTATAAGCTGGGAACACATAATAAAAAATAAACATGTCTATTTCTTAATAGGATAAGGGAAACCAAAACAAAAATAAAAGTAGAATATAGTATATCATTAAGTAAACAGAAAAAAAAAAACAGACTCACTAGAAGAAATGATAAGAGTGAAGGAAAGGAGAAACATAATCTAGAATAAAGTATCTATAAGTCATGAATTTAAGGTGAAAATGATACAGATATTGAAAATAAAAGGATATCATATGGTGAAATATTAAAATACCAATAAAAATCAGAAATAATAAAATAAGATGTCAGTATTCAGGTCAGATAGTAATGTCATTTAAAAATTAAGAAAAAGTAAGTCAGGGTGAGCATTTTATTATCTGATAAATAAGATAAGAAAGCAAAAACATCATAAAGGACAAGGAAAGTGTGTGCTGGTAAAGAAACAATAGATAAAAATGATTTAACAATCATAAAAGTAAAATATAGACTTCGTATATATATATATATATATATATATATATATATATCACATCTGATGAAAATTTAAGGAGTAAATGCAGTCATTAATTTCTTTTACAGAGTTTAACATAGCATACTAGAAACTGAAAGATCAAGAAAACAAAATTATGTAAATATAAATTACAGAGATATTTAATTAAAGTCTAATAAATGTTACATATTTAATACATATATCATGGAATATTTTATTCTACACAAATATGTCTTTATACTCATCAATAATTGCATGCATATCATTTTAAGTGTAAATTCAAATATATACTAGGCCCAAATTAATTTCAAGTAATTGACCTCTTTCAAAACATAATATCTGATTAGATTGCAATATTATTGTATTTGAAAAACAAAGGATAGATTTCCATCTCTGCTTAGGGTGTAGAAAGCTATAAAGGCACTGCTCCACCTTAAAATGATAGATTTGAATAATCACAACATCTCTTGAAATCATCAGATAATAGAGGATGGGATGCAGGAAAAATAACTAAGCTAAAATCAAAGAAAGAATAGGCATCTCCAAGGAGACCTGGGCTGTGAGCACTATTTACCTGAGAAGATGTTAACTTCAAAAAATGTAAGAAAAGTATAGCAAACATTTTTTTTTTTTTAAGAATTACTAAAGGAAGAGTGTGTGCTAGCATGGAAGTGTAGAATTCCTGGGATCTATAGACACAATGAAAATGCAAATTCAATTGCAGACTCCTCTCCATGAACTCCCCTGAGTGATGAGGAGAATGAATTAAAAACTGGGTAATGACTTGCATGACATGTCAATGGAAGAGTCTATCAAACATGTTAAAAAAAAAAAAAAGGAGATACAAAACAATCTATATGACCAGTGCAGGATGCTATACTATCAAACATGTAAAAAAAAAAAAAGAGAGAGAGAGATACTAAACAATCTATATGACTAGTACATAATGACTAATTATGGAAATACAAATTTAAATCACAATGAAAAACCATGACACGTTTATTTGAAGGCCTAAAATTAAAAATATTGTCCATCACAAGTGTGGTGAAGATTTGGTAGTGTTGAAACATTTACACACTGTTGGGAGAAATTTGAAATGGATCAATCACGTTAGAAATAAGTAATTTGATTTTTTTTCTGAAGTTAGCACACACCTGCCTTATTGTCTAGATATTCCACTGTCAGGTATTTGTCCAAGATAAATGAAAGCATATATCTACTAAAAAGACTTGTATGCAAATGTTCAAAACAGCTTTATTTGTAATAGCCAAAAAATATAAATAACTCAAATGCCCATCAACAGGTGAATGAATACACATATTTTTTCATATTCATACAATGTAATACAACTACTCAGTATTAAAGGGAATGAAATATTGACATATTCAACAACCTGAATGCATCTCAAAATGGTTGTGTTGATTGAAATACATAGACATAAAATAGTACATACTGTATGATTTCACTTATATAAATCTCTAGAGAATGTAAGCTATGCTATAGTAACAGAAGATGTTAGGATGTTAGCAAAATGTAGAACAAAGAGATTGCAAAGAGCTAAAAGGAAACTCATTAAGGTGATGAAAGTATTCACTATTTGAACTATGATGATTTAATGGGTACATCCATATGTCAAAACTTGTCAAACTGCGATTTAATATATAGCTTTATTGATTTTTTTATAGAGGGATAGAGAGTTAGAAACATTGATGAGCAAGACATCAATCAGCCGCCTCCCTGCATGCCCTCTACTGGGGATGTTCCTGCAACCAAGATACATGCATTGACTGGAATCAAACCTGGGACCTTTCAGTCTGCAGGCCAACACTCTGTTCACTGAGCCAAATCAGTTTCAGCTCAAACTGTCCAATTTAAAGATGTAGTTTATTACAAGTCAATTATACCTCAATAAGACTCTTTAAAATGAAAACAAATAATAGAAAATAAAAACCATCCCATAGATACTAAGGTCAAAATAGGAAGGATTTTAGACAATAAAATATCCCCCTCCAGTGGCACAGTTAAGTATTTGACAGTTAAGACAATTTTTTTAGACACACCTTCTTAAGTTGGAAATAAAATCACTAATATTCATGAATTAAATAATAATAATCAGAAAAAAACAGTAAATTTTCTTTTATTAATCATGTTAATAATAGCAAAATCAAAGAATTTTAAGAAAGCAAAGATTGTACAAACAATACAATATTGGTAACTGCTGAATTATAAAACAAATGTAGCATTTAAATTTCTGCATTTGTTCAGTAGTTTAAAAATAAATAGTTAAAGAATAATAAGTATCACTTTTAAATATCGTATTCAAATTCAGCAAAATATTTTATGTTCTAAAACAGTAAAGTTTTGCACACCCCTTCAAAAAATTATATCTTGCAATTGTCAATTTCTTTTATTGATTTAGACATAAATAAAAATAAGTGGTTACATAAAATACCAGAACTGTAGAAACTGATACTTTATCTTTATAACTAGAGGCTTAGTGCATGAATTCGTGCACAGGTTGGGACCCCAGGGGTGAGAGGGGGAGCTGAGACATAGTTGGTCCTCTGGGTGGATGGTAAATACCCTTGCCAGCCTGGGATCTGGATCCATCCCTCTGATGTTGTTGAGAGCCACCTGGTAGCTGCTTTTATATCGTTTCTTCCTTGTGGAGCATATAGGGAGGGGAAGTGACCGGGGTGCCCAAGGCTGACTTCCAGGAGGCCAGCAGCACTGTCGGGATTGTGCCAGTGGCACTGGTCTGTTGGTGCCTGGCCTGTTCTCCAGAGATTGGATCTGCAGGACTACTGAGGGCTTGACTGGCTGTCGCCAGGCTGATGGGCCACCTGGATGGTTCTCGGCTCAGTGGCGCTCTCACTGTGGGAGCTCACTGACCATCAGGGATCAGCTCCTGCATTGAGCTTCTTACCCCTGGTGGTCAGTGCACATCATAGCGATCAGTCATTCTGGTTGTTCTGGTCATTCCGGTTGTTCAGTCATTTGGATGTTTAAGTTTTTATATACATAGATTATTA
Organism: Lasiurus borealis; assembly: GCA_004026805.1. Taxonomy (NCBI): domain Eukaryota; kingdom Metazoa; phylum Chordata; class Mammalia; order Chiroptera; family Vespertilionidae; genus Lasiurus; species Lasiurus borealis. The sequence continues at coordinate 10,109 of PVJN01047156.1, forward strand.
TGCTTTCATTTTTTTCACTTATAAGATACTGTATAAAAGCTTGGAAATATGTATCATACATTATTACCACAAGGATTTTAGACTGGACGCGTGCTGGAAGCAAGCTCAAACAATTCCAAATCATTAAGACCAGAATTTAGAAAGAAGCAGAGTAGATGAGTCAACTTGTGTCTAGAGACAGCTGGGTAGCAGAGAGTTCTCCAAATAAAATACCATGTGTGATGACTAACAATTAGAACAATGTACAAATTTGAATCTTATACATACATGCAAAATTTAATGCATAGATATAATTTTATGTATATGTAATACCTAATTACATGTATATGTTAATTATATACATACTATGTGTATATTATACATGTGTTATTATCTATGCATATGTAATTATATATAACATTATATATACGTATATGTATTAACTATGCATTTAATGTATACATATAATTATATGTATTTAGGAGTGGTGGTTTTAGAGAAGGGCTGTTTTTACCAAAGACTGGCATATGGAAGTTTATTGGTTCATTTGTAACTAGAGGTCTGGTGCACAAAATTCGAGTACTGGGGGTGAGGGGTCCCTTGGCACAGTCTGCCCCCTCTCACAGTTTGAGAGCCCTCAGGAGATCACATGTGGCTGGTGTGTCCACTGGGGTGCTCCCAGCCATGTAGTGGAGCAGGTGCTCCTGTATGTTCTGTCTCCACTCCAGCCTGCCCCAGCCCCAGCCTTCCCATTAGGGCTGGGGGTAGCATGCAGTCCCCTCCCACCTATCTGTGCACACAGCTCCTCCTGTGTTGAGTGTGATGTGTTAAGGTGTCCCAACTAATTTATATATTACCTCTCTCTCTCCATATATAATATAATCAAAGACTGGAACTAACCTACATGTTCCTCACCTAGGAAATAGATAAACAGATTTTGATGCATTCATAAACTGGAATCTATTGATACTTGAATGCATGTGGATGAATCTGAATGGTATTAGCTGCATCAAAATAACCAGACCCAAGATGAGATACTTTCAAAGAAATAAAACTACAAGGTCAGAAAAAGGAGCAGTGGCTTCCAGGAAATGGAGATGGAAGATATTAATTGTCAATAGGAATGGAGAAATTTTTTGAGGTAATGCAACTCCTTTATACCTTGAACGTGGCCATAGTTACACAATATGCAACTGTCATACTACAGCGGGAAGGCAGGGGAGGTTGGGTGGGCGGGGCTGTAAGAGATCAACCAAAGGACTATTACGCATGTATATGAGCATAACCAATAGATATAAGACACTGGGCGGGGGGGTCAGGTGAGGGCATGCACTGGGGGTAAGGCCGGGGGGCGGGGTCAAAAGGGGAAAAAAAGGAGACATATGTACTACTATTTGTAACTCTTTAAACAATAAAAAAATAATAATTAAAAATAAACTCAGAGCAATGTACACCAAAAGTGTGAATTTTATTGTCTGGAAAATATACCTTAATTTAAAGAAATGACATAAGTAACTACCCATAAGTCTTTATTCTTTTTCTTTAAAATTTGTTAACTTTTTTATTTTGTTCAATTACAGTTTACATTCAATATTATTTTGTATTAGTTTCAAGTGTCCAGCATAGTAGTTAGATGATCATACACTTTATAAAGTGTTCCTTCCCCCTGATATTTCCAGTACCCACTAGTTATTACAATATTATTGATGGTATTTTCTATGCTGTATTTTACATACCCATGACTGGTTCTTAAAGAAAATAGCATGTGGTTCCTGGGTCAAAATGTGGGGCGTGGAGTTAAAAGCTCCTATGTCTTCTTTCTTCGGAACCTGGTTGCTTCCCAGCCACTCCTCTATTTAATCTTTGCCTTTTTGCAATAATTTGGTTTCCTGACATACATCTGTGTGAGACATTTCAACAGTGACCTTCAATATTGTTTTCTAGAAAAATAATGATGAGAGGACAGACCAAAATATTGAAGTAAGATCCACAAAGATTGCATTCTGTTTTTGACCTTGCCTGATCACTTCTCTCAAAAACTCTTTTCTTTATAAAATGAAAAAGGGGAACTAGATGATCTCTAAGGCCCCTTCAATCTTCAGTGCTTCATGATTCTATATAGAAATCAGGCTTAATATATTGATAACTAAATAAGGATTCTCAACATCTCTAAAGTCATGTTTTAATCCAGTAATCCTACTTGCCAATTCACTAATTATGGATTAGGCATGCATATAAATTTCTTAAGGCATACATATTTTTTATTCAGTTTACATTAAGATTTATTAAGAACTTTGATTTTTGTGGAAATAACCCCTTTCAGCAGAAAATCTGTCTAACATTGGAGCCAATTAATTGATGATAATTTGATAACCAGAAGTTAAGAAGTTAATCCAAAAGTGGGGAGCTTATTTTCATTCTAATATTTTCTACTTTCCAGTTTCAAATTTCAATTTAGACAATGTTCATTATTGCTGAGATTTTTTTGTGTTGTTAATCCTCACCCAGGGATATTTTGTCTATTGATTTTTTTAGAGCTATTAAAAGGGAAGGAGGGAGGAAGAGAGAGAAACATCAATATGAGAGAAATACATCAACTAGTTGCCTCTTGCACACACCTAGACTGGGGCAGAGATAGAGCCTACGTAAATGCTCTTGGCCAGGCTTAGAGCCCGTGGCCCTTTGGTGCATGGTCCAATGCTCTAACCACTGACACACATTGGCCAGGGCAGTATTATCTCTAATATATATAATATATCTCTATATATACTATTATATATATTAGAGAGAAAGGGAAAGATATATATATATATATATATATATATATATATATATATATATATATATATATAAAAACATCAATGAGGAGACAGAATCATTGATTGGCTACCTCCTGCAGAACCCACACTGGGGATTGAGCCCACAACCTGGGTATATACCCTGACAGAAAATTAAACTGTGACCTCCTGGTTCATGGGTCAACTCTCAACCACTAAAACATACTGGCCAGGGCAGTACCACACTGTTTTGATAACTATCTATAAATATAAAAGTCTAATATGCTAAGTGTCCGAACCATCAGTGGACTATGCGGTCAACCACTCAGCCAGTTGCTATGATGCACACTGACCACCAGGGGGCAGATGATCTGACCTATAGGTTAGCTTGCTGCTGAGGTTTGGACAATCAGGATTAGATGAGATGAGCTGGACACGACCTGGAACGCTACTGTTCCCATGGTCCCTCCCCAGCCAGCTAACCTCCTGTGGTCTCTCCCCAGCTGGCCAGCCCCCAATGACCCCAACTTGGACTGGGGGCAAGATGGCCCCAATTGGCCTGGATTGCTGGTCAGGCTGAGGGACCCCACCTGTGGATGAATTCATGCGCTAGGGCTCTAGTAGTTTTATAATATAACTAATGTCCCAGTGAATGGATCCATGTACATTGAAAATAAATTAATTAAAAGGTGGCCAGCCGACACCGGTTTGGCTCAGTGGATAGAGTGTCGGCTTGCGGACTGAAAGGTCCAGGTTTGATTCTGGTCGGGGGCATGTACCTTGCTTGCGGGCACATCTCCAGTGTGGGGTGTGCAGGAGGCAGCTGATCGATGTCTCTCTCTCATCGATGTTTCTGACTTTCTATCCCTCTCCCTTCTTCTCTGTGAAAAATCAATAAAATATATATTTTAAAAAAAGGTGGCCAGAGGGGTGGGACTGGGTGAGACAGGTTTGACAAGCCCTGCAGCCAACCTCCCATGGTCCCTCCCCTGCTGGCCACACCTGGGATGGTGCTGTGGCTCCATGGGTGTCTGCAGAGTGAACGGGGTCCCTCCGACAGGTGGGGTCCCTCGGGCTGGCCTGCAATGATCGGGCGGAAACTGGCTCTCTGACATTTCCTGAGGGTCCCAGATTGTTAGAAGGTAGTTCTCAGGTGACATACCCCAAAATAGGGCATCCTCCTCTCTGGTTCCAGGGTGCATCACCTGAGAACCACCTCTGCCAAGTCACTGCAGCTCAGCAGCTCCTGCATCGAGTGTCTGCCCCTGGTGGTCAGTGTGTCATACCTACTGGCTGGTCAAATCTTTGGACAGTCACCTAGCCTTTAAAGTAAACAGATTGGAAATCAGGAAGTGTAATTACTTCAACTTGGTTTTTGTTTAAGGTTGCTCTGGCTACTTAGGTCTTTGTAGCTCATGGGAATTTTAGAATTGATTTTCCTATTTTTCTGAAAAAAAGCTAGTGGAATTTCATTAGATATTGCATGGAATCTTTATATTGCTTTGGAAAGCATAGACGTTTGAACAGACTTTACAGACTTGTTTTGATGAGAAACGGTGTTCACCTGTAGGTGAGTGTGAGTAGTCTGCTCAGTGGTATGTGGCAGTTGTGATTCTAGGGAAGGGATAGCAGCATAGTTGCCATGCAGCTTCATCAGCTGAGGTTAGCATGGCGAAGATTGCCCAGGTCCTCTGCCACCAAGGTTAATGGTGCGTACAGGGGCAATGTGGGCTGTTGTGATTTCCTATAGTGAAGGCTGCTATCATTCTGTTCTCTTTTTTCCCCTGTGGGAGAAGTTGTGGCTGAGGTGCTCTTTCTTGGCACCTGATCCAGCTCATGTTTATGCTCTTGGTGACAGTGGCACCAGTGTCTTATGTGTCTTAGGTATTCATGGAAGTCAGATGCAACCAGGGTCTGGAGCCAAGGCATGCATGAGGGACAGTGGCTCCAGAATTCAGGGTGTCCACATATCTAGTGCATGGGTGTCAGATCCCCTCACTACAGCATTGCTAATGATGTGTGAAACATGGATCCTTATGGAGTGGTCATAGTGCCTGGGTTCAGCATGCAGGCATTCATGGAGTGACAGTGGCTTCATTTGTGACACTGGTGATCATGCTGTGGTGGTGACTCAGGCTCCTAAGTGCTTATGGAGTGGTGATGGAGTAGAGTCTGAAGAGCAAGCACAATTCAAGGGTACAGAGCATAGACATGTCTACTGTGACAGTAGCTACAGTGTTGAAGCATTGACATCCACAGAGTGCCTGTGGAGCTAGGGTGTATAAACATGTATATGATTAAAAGTCTATTCATCCCCGGCCAGTGTGGCTCAGTTGATTGGGCATTGTCCCATGCACCAAAAGGTTGCTGGTTCAATTCCTGGTCAAGTGCATATGCCCGAGTTGCAGGCTCCATCCCTAGTAAGGGGAATGTAGGAGGCAAGTGATTGATACTATGTAGTCACATTAATGTTTCTCTCTGTCTCCCTCTATCCTTTTCTCTCTAAAAATCTATAGTATTCTTTAAAAATAAAGTATATTCAAATTTTCTATCAATTTTCTCAGGTTTGCTACTTTGCATCTTTATAAGAATTTTTCCATTTCACTTACATGATATATGTTTTTATATAAAAGTGTTCTTGGTGTTCATTTATATAATGTATATGAGTATTTGGACCCCCCACTATCCCACAGTTATTCCAGTGTTTCCTTTTATAACTCCTAAAATGTATTAGATTACATTAGGCCTTTGTGCTTTTGCTCTTGCTATTCAATCTACCTGGAATTTCATTGCACCTGGATAATATCTCTTCATCTCTGAAGATGTAGTGTGCACATCACCACATCTAAGAAGCCTCTTTGTACATATTTAGCAACAGTCACCTCTGTTCTCTTAGCACAGCTATCCTTGTACACATATATCTATTTCAAAATAATCTGTTTCATATGACCAACTTTCACACTTGACGGAGTTACTTTGCAACAAGAACTAATGGTTTGCACACACTTTACAATCAGTAACTACTTAATTGAGCTGAATTTTAGCTGCATCAATGTGAAGGATACACAAGTTGCTAGCAAATCCAGAAATCATATGAACAACTTTTCATTTTGAAAAATATTGCCTGATTATGTTCAAATAATAATAAAACCATAATAATAAAACCATCAACAGTAAAAATAACTATCTTTCATTGAATTGCTAAAATGAACTAAGTGTAGTATCTATGTTTTTGCATGTACTTGTTTCATCTGCACAATGGTGAGAAAT